>JAABOM020036434.1:0-16913 GCA_011800125.2 Solanum clarkiae
AAATCCTTTCTTGGGATTCTTGAATTGTTTTCTTGAAACCCTAGGTTATGATTTAGAATTCTATTAGATCTTCATGATTAGGTGAAGAAATTCAGGTTGGGTAGATTGAAATTCATGAACAATAACTTACCTTGAGGAGGAATCTTGGAAGCTAATCCTAACTTGATGATTTTCTTGGTGATTCTTGAGCGTTTATGTTTAGGAGGGAAGAGAGAGGATTTTTGATTATGAAAGCTGACTTTGTATAGGTTTTGGGACCATAATTAGACTCCCAGAGGTGTTAGGATAAATGTATCCTCAAATTTAAAAAGGAAAAAAATGTCATTCCTTAACCAGTAAGGGTCCGCGACGTGCTCCGGGCGCGTATTTGGACAGCTCTGCACCTCTGCACTAAAATGGTCATAACTTTCTATTACGAACTCGGATTAATGCAAAATTAGATGCATTGAAAAGCTAATTCGAATATCTTCTATTTGATTTATTATGGGTCATCTAACTCATTATACTTTAAGAGATATAAGCATTTGAAGTTAACCCTTCTATCGACTCATACGAAAACTTAGTTGCTAGAAATTCTTTGAACTTGGCTTGATGTAAAAGATCTCTTATAACTCTAAATCACACCTAATATACTTTGAATACTTAAGAATTGATCCTAGCACGTATATACAACTTACAAGTCATTGGTTCACCTTACTTTTATAAAATCATACGTTAGAAATACGACCTCACATCGGCTCTAATTCTATTCCATACTAAGAAATTGACTATGCTCGATTAAAAATCGTCAATTAAAATCCTATATCATATGAAGGATGACTCAGTCTAAGCTTAAGAAAATTTGGGGTGTTACATCGGACATAAGGAAAAGAGGTGTACCTGAAGCCTCAAAAAGGCTGGGATATCTAGCTCGCATATCAGACTCCAACTCCCAAGTGGCTTCATCAATAGAACGGTGCCGCCACTGAACCTTCACAAAAGGTATATCTTTGGATCTCAATATCTGGTCCTACCTGTCCAATATAGCTATAGGCTCTTATTCAAAGGACAAATTTGGACCCAACACAATAGAGTCATGGGAAATCACATGGGATGCATCTGGAATGTACCAACAGAGCATAGAAACATGAAAAATAGGATTAATTGAAGATTGTCTCGGTGGCAAAGCCAACTCATAGGCTACCTCACCAACTCTTCTCAAAATTTCAAATGGTCCAATGAATCTTGGACTATGCTTTCCCCTATTTTTGAATCTCATCACACCCTTCATTCGTGAAACTTTCATCCAAACGTTGTCACCAATAGGGAATTCAAGAAGCCTAACCCTCTTATCAACGTAACTCTTCTAGCGACTCTAGGCAGTCAAAAGTCTACTCTAAAATCAGTTGGACCCGGTCAATGGTATCCTGAAGCAAATCAACACTCAATACTTCAGCCGAACCTAAATCAAACCATCCAATGGGTAATCTACATCTCCGGCCATCCAAGGCCTCAAACGGTGCCATTTGGATGTTGGAATGGTAACTATTGTTATATGCAAACTCTACCAATATTGAGTGCTAGTCCCATTGGGCCCCAAAATCAATAACATATGCCCTAAGCATATCCTCTAACACCTTAATGGTGTGCTCTGACTGACCATCAGTCTGAGGGTGAAAAAATGAACTCAACTCCACTCTAGTACCCAAGCCAAGTTGTAAAGACCGCCAACGGTGAGAAATGAACACAGACCCTCTATCTGATACTACAGACGCTTGCATACCATGCAATCTGACAATGTCCCAAATATATAATTTAGCCAACTACTCTGCACTGTACCTAGTCTTCACCAATATGAAGTGTGCCGACTTGGTCAATTGATTAACCACCACCACACTCAATCAAACATGCCCAAGGACATGGGAAAGCCTGTGACAAAATCCATAGTCACTCTCTCTCACCTTAACTTGGGAATGGGCATCCTTTGCATCAATCCACTGAGTTTTTGATGCTCATACTTCACCTATTGGCAATTCGAACACTTAGCCACAAACTCAGCTATTTCTCTCCTCATGCCAAACAACCAATAATGTTATTTAAGATCATGATACATCTTAGCCACACCTGGATGGATGGAATATCTAGCATAATGGGCCTCCTCTAATATCAATCTCACCCAATCCCCAACTTTAGGCACACAAACTCTATAATGGACCCTCAATACACCATCAACATCTATAATAGCAACCATGGCTTCACCTCTCAACACCTTATCACAAATCATGCATAATCTAGGGTTCACAAACTAGTGAGCGCATATCTGATTAAGCAAAGAAGATCTAGCTTCAACAAACGCCAAAATACTTTGACGAGGAGATATGTCCAAACGGACCATTTACCTATCAAGTGACTAAACCTCTACAGGTAAGGGCCTCTCCTTAGCCATCAAGAATGCCAAACTCCCCATACTAGTAGCTTTCCGTCTCAAAGCATCTGCCACTACATTGGCCTTCCACGGGTGATAGAGAATAGACATATCGTAGTCCTTAAGCAACTCCAACCACCTATGCTATCTCATATTCAAATCAGGCTAAGTAAAGATGTATTTGAGACTCCAGTGTTCAGTAAAGATCTCAAAATGCACCTCATAACTTAAACATAAATGCAACTGCAGCCAGCTCCAAGTCATGGGTAGGGTAGTTCTTCTCATGAACCTTTAACTGCCTAGAAGCATAAGCTATCACTTTCCCATTTTGCATCAATAGACCACCTAAATCCATACCAGATATATCACAATATACAACAATTAGAACTCCATCCTCGGGTAAAGCAAGAATAGGTGCTGAAATCAACAAATATTTAAGCATTTGGAAGCTCAACTAACAATCATCTGACCGCTGCATTGTTACAGCCTTTTGAGTCAATCTGGTCAACGGGGTTGTTATAGTTGAGAAACCTTGAACAAAATGTTGATAATACCCTATAAACAAAGAAACTTTGAATCCCAATCATCGAAGTAGGCCTAGCCCACTCACAAACAACTGCTACGTTAGCTGGATCGACCATAAATACCCTCTTTTGACACAACATGGCCAAGAAATGCAACAGACTCAAGCCAAAACTAACACTTTGAGAACTTAGCATACAACTTCTCTTCCCTTAATCTTTGAAGTACAGTCCTCAATTGTTGAACATGATCTACCTTACTCTTGGAATAAATCAAGATATCATCTATGAACAAAATCATAAAGATGTCTAAATGGGACTTGAACACTTAGTTCATTAACTCCATAAGAACAGCTGGGGCATTAGTCAACCCTAATGACATGACCGCGAACTCATAATTCCCATCACGAGTCTTGAAAGATGTCTTCAGGATATTAGACCCCCAAACTCTCAACTACTTGTAATCGGACCTTGAATCAATCTTGGAGAACATCAAGGCACCTTACAACTAGTATAAAAATATCATCAATGCGAGACAAAGGATATTTGTTCTTCATGGTTACTTTATTAAGATGACTATAGTCAATACATATACGTATAGTGCCATCTTTCTTATTTACAAATAATACAGGGGCACCCCAGGGAAACACGCTCGGGCTGATAAAACCTTTCTTTAATAAATCTTCCAACAGTTCCTTCAACTCTTTCAATTCAACCAGAGCCATTCGATAAGGAGTAATAGATATGGACTTAGTGCCCGGCTCTACATCAATAGCTAAGTCAATAACATGATCTAGAGGAGAACTAGGTAAATCAGTAGAAAATACATCCATAAACTCTCTAACAAGCCTTAGTAGTCTCCAATGATGGGGTCTCCTAAGAAATAGCCCGAACATGAACTAAATAAGCCAAACACCCTTTTCCTATCAGCTGACAAATATGATATAAGAAATAGCACCCTTAGAATAGGAACTAGGTGCTCCAGTCCACACCAACTAAGGCAAATCAATGCAAGATAAGGTCACAATCTTTGCATGACAGTCAAAAATTGCATGATAAGGGGACAACCAAGACATACCCAAAATCACATTGAAAACAACCATATTTCACAATATCAATACTACAACAGTATCCCTCCCCATAAAAGTCACCATACAATCCCAATACATTCGATTAACCACTAAAGATTCACCTACCAAGGTGGAAACACAAATAGACTCGACAAGGGGTTCACATATGATACCTATATTAGAAGCAAAATAGGATGACATATATGAACAAGTAGATCCCAGATGAAATAAAATTGAAGTTGAACGATGGCACACTGGGACCATACCTATGAAACTGCATCAGAGGCTTTGGCCTCAGCTCTATCTTGAATGGTATAGCAAACTCCAAGCCTACCACTATCATATGGACCACCATAAGCACCATCTCTCACTATACCATAATCTCCTCTGGCACCATTTCTCATAGCCTGAAGTGTGTCTCTAGGTAGTCGTGCTTGAGCTAGATGAGCTAGCTGAGAATTTGATGTCTGAGCAGGAGGTATGCAGTTAGGACAAGATGAGCCAAGTGCCCAATCTCATCACAATGATAACAAGCTCCGGTCTCTTGTCTCTGAAATGGATGCCCTAAAAAGCTACCATGCCTGGGTGCATTAACCACCTGAGAAGATCTAGTCCTCTCAACACTATCATATGCTGGAAGAGCTTCCTGAACTGCCCGGTCATGATGGCCTTGTCTATGAATCTCTAAGTCCCATGGCGAGTGCCTACTAAACTATCTATATTGACGAAAACACTTCCCATCACCCTATCTATCCTACCTGAAACGCTCTATCATGAATGTCTGATCCACAACACTTTAGAAAGTACCTCCAGCTAACACCAAGGAAGTTGTAGCCTCCTAAAGATACGCTGCCAACCCCTTGGCAAATTGTCAGATCCTCTCGAACTCCATAGGAATGCTAGACAAGGCATATGTGGACAAAGCATAAAATCTAGCCTCATAGCAAAAAACAAACATAGACCCTTGTTGTATCCTATCAAACTCATCTCGGTAACTATCTCAAAGACTGTAGGTCACAAATCTCACAAAAATATCTCAGTGAATAGTCCGTAGGACATAGCAGAAGATCCAATAGGTCGATGAGCTACTATTGACCTCCACCACTCCTTGGCAAGGTCGATGACCTGATATGAAGTATAGAAAACTCCATGTGACTCAAGAATAACCAGATTAATAACAAATCCTTGCACTCCGATAGAAAATTATAATCTCTATCTCCAAGTGTACAATCAAATTATGGTCGAGCCAACTGCACAAACCTTTCAAAACTCTTCTGTTCCATTATAGACATGGTTGGACAGGTAGAATATGATCGTACCACCAACAAGGGAGGTGCAATAGATGGAGCAACAGCCAAACTTTGAAACTGAGTAAGCAAGCTCGATTTAAATGCCTGAAGTGGAGTAATCACAGTCGTAGAAGGGTCTGTCGGAGCTGAAGAAGGACACACATGAATCACAGCTGGCTCCAATGGACCACTAGAAGGACCAAGTAGTGTGGTAGAAACTAGTGTCTCGACAGTATCTGGCGTTGGAGGAGCTCCCTCCAATCTAGCTAATACCCTCAAAAGTAACTCTTGAATTGTGCATGTAATCTCTTGGACTGAAGGCGGTGGAATAGCATCTATAGGCCCCTCTGGCTCATGAATAAGCGCTAGAGAAGCTGATCTAATCTGCCCTCGAGGTGGAGCTGCCCCTCTAACATAAACTCTGGCCCTCGTCCTAACCTAAACTTTACCTCGACTTCGGGTGGGAGCCACATCAGTTGCCTCGGGCTCTCCCACTAAAAGAAGGGATCTGGTGGTCGGCATCTGCGAGAGTACGTTAGAAACTTTCAAAATAGGTAATACAAAGAAACTCACAAATGGAAGCAAGATGTGAAAACTTTCCCTAACAAGTATCCCGTAGCCTCTCAAAGATAGGTGTGGACGTCTACACACTGATCTGTGAGACTCTACAAGACACCTTGCTATTGGTGAGCACAACAAACCTAGAACTCTAATGCGAAACTTGTCATGACCCAAAATAGATCGCAACTAATGAAAGATAAATAAAGCAGAAACAAGCACATAAGATATAAGAAATCTCCCAAAGCCTAGATTCATGAGTACAAGAGCATTTAAAATAGTACTAAAGAGTAAATACAATAGTCTCAAAAGAAAATACAATACTGTCTCATAATATTTGATACAAAGTCAGAAGGAAAGCAATAAAGAGAGTCCCAAAGATCCACGAGGACTCCATGTCTGAGCCTCACTGGTTAAATATGTATAGAAGTGAAATAGATCAACTAGAGTGATCAACTACCCAGTGCAGGTCGCTGTACTCGATCTACTGGGAGGAAACAAAGTAGGGGTGAGTGCACCGAAATTTACCTAGTACGTTCAATCCACTAGGTAAGAGAAATCGAACAACTGCGTAATAACATAGAATGCTATCAACTGCATTAAAATGGTAAGTACACAATACACTAGAACCATGAATAATGGAAATTATAGATGGTAAACCGATTCAATGATGTGATGAAATGTAATGCATGAATGCAATAGCATCACAGGCCATATATGAGGTGAAATCGCGACAATCACGGGGACGATGTACACATTAATCTAGCCGAAGCTATAAGATAGAACCCGGGGGTGTTGCAGGCCACATACCAAGATATGCATATAATAAGGCATCGCAGGCCATAATCAGAAGTATCTCGAAGCTTCGCAGGCCATAATCACTATCTCAATATGCATTGTAATATCTCAAATGATGTAAATATAGTGAAAAATGTTAATAGCAATGCATCTAATCATGTATCAAATGTGTGTATACCAATGCAATCAATCATATATAACATGTGTGCATATCAATGCAACCCAAATTAGAAATAATATTTGTGCATACCAATGCACCTAGTCTACTATAAGATGTATGCATAACAATGTAATAAAGGAGCATAAGATCTGTGCATACCAATACAATCAGACAATATAACATATGTGCATTCCAATGCAATAATGAAGTATTAACATTATACGGCTATACCATGTCTCATCTCATCATCACTCACAATTAACAATATGTCATAGAAACAAGCTCCACAAGTACCCCAAATGGGTTCGTAACTCTTACACTGAACTTGCTCAACATCAATTAGTCACAACATTAACGAAGAACAATTTCACATTTCATATTACCAAAATGACAATTGCAATTACCTCAAAACACAAGATTTTATCTCAATTAGTTACTAGGATCATTATTTACTCAATATTTAGCAAAACCAACTTCCTCTTCCCATCAAATTCAATCTTATCATGATATCAGATGGCACTTTAATTAAATCCTACAATTATCACAATAGCATGCTCAATAGCTCAAATCCAGTCCCAAAAAGGCTAGCCGAACTACCTCGATGTTGAAATTACATTCAAACAAGCTTTCAATCAACTTAAGCCTCCAAATGATCCAGGGACCGATCAACCACTATCAAAAATAGATGTTGCACATCAAAGGTGCATTTTGATACCAATATTAGCATATTTTAGGCATAGGGGCAAAATGGTTACAATTAGTGCTAAAATTCAAAAGTCTCAAATCAAGAAATTAATTTCAAAATTGGATTCTACACGAAAAGTGGAGTTCGTGGGTGAAAGTTCCACTAAAATAAAGTTCAAATTGATGGAGAAATCCCCATTTAAAGTGTCAAAATGATAGACCGAAACTCCCCAATTTTGGATATTCAAAATCATGACATTTAAGTCAAAATCAAGATAAAAGTTATGAATATTAATCAAAATGATATTAGAAACACTTATCCAAAAAATTTCTCTGAAAACTCTCTTCAGAAATCATCTCCCAAAGCTTGAAATATTGAAAATGAAGAGAAAAAGGGGGTTTTGTGTCTTTAAAAATTACTCAGCAAAAAATGTACTCTGCGAAGAAGGACCCTTATTGGTGATCATGAAGAACAAAAGTGCACATAACTCATCAAAGGTTGAGGTCTGTCTACGATGGTGGAGTACAAATTTTGGCTACACCAGATACCCCCATACCAACCAATGTCAAAACTTAAAAATAGACCCCTATAACTCATTCGGACATAGAATTTCACAAACTTTATATGTATCCATACCAGAAAAAATATTCTGGACTTAACAAAATTATTATAGTTTTATTTCGAGGTCTCTATGACACATTTACCAATGCAAGTTAATATAACTAGTTTAAAAATTCAAAATAGCAAAACCGACCTCAAAAACTTTGAAAATTGTGATGAGACTGTTTTTAGTGCTAGTTTCACCATTCAAAATTATTGAAGCTGTCAGAATCATGATTTGAGCTCCCAAACTTCAAATGTTGACCAAAGTCAAACTTTGGTTTCAAAAACAACAAAAATCACAACTTTAGGCTTGAAAATCTTATTTTAACTCAAAATTCAGTTCTGCAACTTCCTATAGTTTAGTTTCGATATTCCAAACCTAATGGAATTGACAGATCCCCGATCCAACCTTTGAAACTTGGAATCATACAATAACTCACTTTTTCAACAACTTAAACTTTCAAAAGGACCAAAATTCATATTTTAAACTTTTAAAATGTAGGATTTCAATTCCAACCATTCAAATAGTTCAAAGTACGTCCAAAGTAACTTACGAAAGGATAGAATAATAGTTTTCACAGATAAAGCTAAAAATGACCAATGAGGTCATTACAGTCACCTTTATAACATATTTTTGAACTAGTTTTGTAATTCTCAGTTAAACTCACACCGGAACCCCCAAAATTTGTACCAACAATGGTCCTAGCCTACTTTGACCATTAAGAAGCTGATAAAACTATCAAAATTCTACTTTAAGGCCATTTACTAGGGATTTACCAAAAAACTCATTATATCGTTATAATATTCCGTTCAACTCAAAAATTGCATACTCTCAAATAATTCACCCAATAATCAAATCACTAACATCAACAAGTCAAAAATAGCTGAGGTCACTATGACATGCTCAAACTAATAATATAATTGCAGAACAATAGGAATAACATAGAGGATCATCACATGTAAGTTAAAGTACAATATCATCATTGCAACCACATTTGAAATAAAAATAAGGGCGAGACTCTTTAGCTGGCTAAAAAAAGCCTTAGATACAAAGATACCTAGAAATCAAATGTGGCCAAATGTCTTTGAGAAGTTTAGTTGTTATTAGAAAACTGATCAATTCAAAGCTTTGTATGAAAAAGTCAAAAAAGCTAGAGGTAGTTTTAAAGGCGGCTCATTGCACACCGAAGGCAAAAAGAGTGTTGAAATAATTATGAGGAAAATGGTAAATTTTCTAAATTTTAGCTACTAATTCATACTCTTAAAAAAATTAGTTGGTAAAATATTATTTAATTAATATCATATAAAATTATATTTTATTTATAGAAAAAGAATTTGGAGTGCATTCCATTTTGTAATGAGGTTTTCAAGAGGAATCACGTGAAGAAAAAGATTAATCCGTCAGATGTGAATGAATGAGTGGATGAAAGGGTCAAACTCTCTTATGTAATTTATTAAGACAAATCCTTAAGTCAATCATGGAAAAATGCAATATCTAATTACCAAGACAAATTCGTTAATTCATCATCATAGTAGCTCACTAAGTTTTTGATTCTATCAATGCGAGAATTTTCGTTCAATATTTTGAATCTGTGAGGAGGTGAGAAAAATTATTTCACCGTCATTTATTCTCTCTTAAAATACGAATCACAATTCATCATTTCTATAAAAATTGCATGAAATATTTTCTTATTCATGATCATAAATTCATACTGAAAACTAGAGTTAATTGCATGGGTCCATAGGTAATCAACTTTAAATCATGTAATTATGATGAAGTCATGCATGGTCATGTCAAAAAATATTAACTGAACCATAATTGAAAAGAATTTTATGAACCCTAGATGCATTAAGAAGAATTTGAATGAAATACAATGTTAATTAATGCATAATTCAATCAATAATAATGAGTAAAAGCATAATTTATAAAATTCAGTCCTAAATCATCAAAACCTAAGTTCTTCCATGAAAATTCATGAGAAGTAGAGAATTCTTTTGAGTGTAATGGATGGATGGAATCATTGAATGAATACCCACATACCTAGAGTAAAACCTAAGCTTGCAATTGAGAAAGGAATATTGAAGAATCCTAAATCAACCTTTAACGAATCCTTGGTGTAGAAGACTTGAGAAAAATTTGAGAATTTGAGTGAATGAATGTGAATGAGTAATTTTAGGAGTGCAAATTCGGTTAAAGGATATAGGAATAGCTTAGAAATGGCATAGCTTCAATATTTAAAAGCATGAAATTTGTCTAAAATAACTCTTAGAAAAAACTATCGTTCAGTGGCTACGAGAGCCATATATAGTCTGTGATTTCTTCTACAGACTATAGATATCAATACATAAAAGGTAGACCTCAAAACTAGGTCTTAGATATTTTTATACAAAATCAATTTCATAAGCCATAGAAATAATTACGACCCATAGAAAGTTCTACACGGAAGTCCATCTCATTACTTGAGTCTATGAAGCTTGGTCTACCACACTGGATTATGAGTTGTAAAATGTTCTATAGACCATCCTGGTGGTTCATAGAAAAAGTCATATAACTCTTGAAAGTTAACATTCTTAAGACTTCAATCCATGACTATGATCTACAACTCATGGTTTCTTATATGGTCCATAGGACTCGCTCAAAAAAATACCCTTAATAAAAAAAATGTGAGTGTTGGTGATGTTCTGTCGACTCCTTCTATGGTCTCTAGAAATAATCATGGTCTATAAATAGTTCATCCTGTTGGACCCCTAAAATACAAATTTCTGAATATAATTCATGAGGATCAACTACGTTCCAAAAGTGTGCTTTGGAAATGCCCATAATTGTAATTTTTATATATCTCAAAATTCGTGCGTAATATCAAAAATTCAACTTCATATTCTTGATCAGGGAAAAAAATTGAGTGAAAAATGGATATAACCCAGATTTTAGAAGACCCATATTGAGAAATGATTTTTCCCAATTTTTCGCAAACTAGTAGGGGTTCGCGATAGCTCCACGACGCGGACCTGTCACAAAGTAGTGTTAGTACTTCCTTAATTTTTTGTTTTGTCCTAATGGCATTGGATCATGGCCCCATGCTTATGTACATATGAAATATTCAATACTTAGCCATTTATCAACTCCATATCACTCAAAAACCCTCTCTAAAACCTCTCAACCGTTTTATTAAAATTATTCCAATCAAAATTTAACGGTCTCAAGATTAATTTCGGATCTCAAGAAATCCATTCAAGCTTCAAGTCATCATCAAGAAAATGCAAGTTTAAGGTATGTGGGTTTCATCCATTGGGTCTTTTCACCCATCGAGCCCAATCTTCCTTTTTATTAAAATTTCATATTATCAAGTTATGTCATCTATGGGTATCTCTTATTATGGATTTTGATTTTAAATTATGGCTATCTACTTCAAGCTTATACTATGAATTGGTTTTGTCTATTGAGACTATGCACTTTTGAGTTATGAAACTATAGTCTATTATGAGATTTGATGATGAATTTTAATGTATCTTCCATGAAGGTTTTACTATGTGTTGGTCGTTCATTTACATTGAGTTTTCTCATATTATTTCACTCTTGAATTGTATGATTTTGCATGAGCATTTTGAACCCACCAAGTTTTTAATAAAATATTAAGTCAAGGATTCTCAAGTTATTGATGTTCTAATACATGGTTTATAAGTCAAGTGACTTTATCGTGATTAAGGGCTTGCATGTTCACATTGAATTCATGTATAGTACCTATGGCAATGCAAGTGAATTGTTGGGATCCTATGTTTTGTCATGTTCTTGGTGAGCTATTTTCATGACTCCTACCACAAAGATTATATCATAAGGTATTAATATCTTATAACACCTACCAAAAAGGTCATGTCGTAAGGTAAAAAAATTCATGGCTCCTACCTAAAAGATTATATCATAAAGTAGGGGACATCTTATACTACCTGTCAAAATGACTATGTCGTAAGGTAGAGATAATGGTAACATTCTTTGAAAAGGTTATGTCATAAGGTGAGTGGGTGGCTAGTTGGACCATCTCATTCATATTTGGGTAAAGTTTGGGTATATATTCCATATTGAGTTTAAGTCCCTTGATTATGAAAGTATCTTGTTATTATGGCATATAACCCTTGTTGCATTGCATCCCGCATACTTAGTACATTCAAACGTACTAACTCATACTCTATGTCTACATGATATTATCTTGTGGGGACCAGAGCACCTTTTGATCATCCTTCACGTGGCTAGTTCGGCGCTTCAGAGACAAGCTTTGGTGAGTCCTCAAGTCCGAGGATGTTATCTATGTTACTTTTTCCATTTTCTATTTCTTTATGCTGAACACTTGATACTATGAGAGTTAGCCCGAAAAGTGTCTTGGCCCCCGCTTCATTCCAAGTTAGAGGTGTTGTTGGATAATTGATGAACTTATGTTATGAGCTTGACTCTTCTATGCTTTTATGATAAACAAAAGAAACTTCCCTTAGTCCCGCTTCCCTTGTTTTATCTATATTGTTATTTCTTATTTTGCTTCCGCGACCAAGGATGTGTGAATGATACGCTAAAAGGCTTGTTTGGGGTCCCATTTTGGGTTCTCATCACCTTGTCATGTCTAGGCTCTAGGTTAGGGTCGTGAAAAATTTGTTTATTAGAGAAGTAGGTTGTTAATGGTCCTCGAAATCCAACACACCGCATCGATTAGAATCTTATTCATGATTGTGAAGCCACAACTATGAATAGGAGGCTATCAGGCATTTTAAGAAATGTTTCACTTCTTTATGATCTATATCGTGCTTCAGATGTAATATAAGGCTTTTTCCTCTAATGAATGCTCTTTTCTCTTCTAGATCATACCACTTCAAAGAGGAAGACTAAGGAGGGCCCGCATACCCAAGGAGGGTCCGGCTCACCAAGCCCCTCTATGGCTGGGTGCTACTTAAGTGAAGTTCCAGAATGCCATTACTATGTTGGCACATACAATGACCAACCAAATTCCCCAAGGGGTCCAAGGCCCTCATGCTTCCATTCCGGCTTTGGGGTGAGGGAATTCACTAGAATGAACCCACCGAAGTTCTATGGATCAAGATGGATGAAGATCCCCAAGAGTTTATAGATGAGGTGTACAAGGTGCTATCCATCATGGGGGTCAATTCGGAGGAGAAGATGGAACTAGTGGCCTAAACTAAAAGTTGTGGCTCAAATTTTGTTTGTGCGATGGAAGATGGAGAGGGAAAATCATGATGTTATTCATTGGGAGGAGTTCAAGGCTGCCTTCTTCAATTGGTTCTTCCTAATTGAGTTGAGAGAGGCTAAAATGATGGATTCATGAATCTTAAGCAAGGTTCCATGAGTGTGAGGGAGTATGCCCTCAAGTTCAACATGCTCTCGAAGTATACCCTCACAATTAGTTGTCAAACCTAGATCAAGGATGAACAAGTTTGTGTTGGGGGTGTCCGACTTGGTAAATAAAAAGTGTCATACCGCGACGCTTGTAAGTGATATGGATCTATCTCAGCTGATGACCTATGCCGAATAACTTGAGAGAGAGAAGCTTAGGAAGAAGAGAAGTGGGAAGTTCAAGAGGAATTGGTTTGAGGGTGGCCGATTTCAAAAAGGTCTCGAGTTTTTAGGCCAAGGATCCTCTAATATTCCAAAAAAAGGGTTGCTAAGGATGGGGTGCCTAACCCAATGCTCCAAGGAGGTGATGATGGGTTGACTCATCCTAGATGACCAAAATGTGGGAGGAAACATGGTGGCACATGTTGCAGGAACATGGGTGCACGCTTTGGGTGTGGCGAGATAGGCCAAAAAATTCCAGATTATCCACATGCTCAAAACAAGGGTAAAGGTGTCCGAGCTCCAGGTAAAGGTGTTCATGTCGATCAAAGGGCTCTAGAAGCCCAACAAGGAGGTGCTCCACGACACAATCGGTTCTATGCTCTTCAAGGGAAGCAAGGCTGGGATGAGGTACCTGATGTTGTTGTCGGTATGTTGATGGTTTTTTATTTTAATGTGCATTCTTTGATAAACCCAAGTGCCACTATTTCTTTCATTATTCCTTTTATTGCTAATAAGCTTCATGTGTTTCCTGAATTGCTATGTAATCCTTCTAGGTGTCTACCCCATTGGTGAATCTATTATTGCTAGAAAAGGTCTATAGGCGTTGTCCCATGTCCTTATTGCACAAAGTCTTGTCTAGTGATTTTTGTTGAACTTGTTATGGTGAATTTTGAGATTATTGTTAAGGTGGATTGGTTAGATGCATATGATGCTTGCATTGATTGTAGAGCCTGTAAAGTTAGATTATAATTTCTTAATGACTCCGTACTTGAGTGGAAAGTTGTGTTAAGACCCAAATTGATCTCTAAAGCTTGTATTTGCCATCTCGTAAGGGATCGGGGGTGTTGAGTCTAAAATCCTTCCTATTGAGTTGGTTCCAATGGTCAATGAGTTTCATGATGTCCTTCCCAATATGTTGAATTTGTGGTAATGTCTTTCACTTGGCTAATGCCCAGGCTGTGGTTGTGGATCTTATGAATAGGTTCTTTAACCCTACCTTGATATGTCTGTGGTGGTTTTTAGTGAGGATATACTGATTTATTTTCGGGGTGAAAAAGAGCTTGTGAATTATTTGAAGGTGGTGTGGCAATTTAGTAGGATAAGAGGTTGTTTTCTAAGTATGAAAAGTGTGAGTTTTTGGGAACAAAGAGGTGGTTAGAGAAGTACACCAGTTAGCTAGGTTGGGAATGAGGTTGGGTGAAGTGGAAAATGGTGGTGAAGTGGTTAAGGATGGTGCCAGATCTTTTTTGATTGAGGAAGTCAAGACAGAACAAGACCTTGACCCCATCTTACTATATTTGTAGGCTTTTGGTGAAGGTTGGTAAAGTGGAGGTTTTCTCCCCAAGGGGGAGATGGTGTTCTTAGGTGCCAAGGTAAGCTATGTGTGCTTGTGTTAAGGATTGGGTTCACTTGAAAGTCCCACCCATAAAGGGTGTGATCTGGTTTAGCAAGAAAGGGAATTGAGCCTATGGTTTATGGGTCCTTATAGAGTGTTGAGAAGAATTGGTAAAGTTGTTTATGAATTAGAATTGCCTGAGGAGATGGGTTGGTTACCCAAGTACTATAGAACTCTTTGAGGTTGTGGGTGTTGTGGAAGATGAGTTGACCTATAAGGAGGCTCGAGTGGAGATATTGGATGAACATGTGGAAAGGTTGAGGAAAAAAGATGTTGCACCAGTCAAAGTTCTTTGGAGGAATCGAAAAGTTGAAAGCGTCACTTGCAAAGCCGGAGCAGACACGAAGAGAGGATATCCTTACCTATTTCATTTTATTCAAGCTTAAGGGAGAAAACTAAGTCCTTTCTATGATTTCGATTCTTAAGCTTCAACCCTGATATCATGTTGCATGCATTCATGTTTATAGTAACAAGTTTATAGTGATTTTCGCATTCATGTTGAGATTTTTGAAATGATGTTTAAGTGTAATTGTTGCATTCATGCCACGCTGAAATCTTCATGATTACTTTTGTTATGTATGTTTCTTTGACGTTCGGTGACGAATGTTCCCAAGTGGGAGCTATTGAAACGCCCCAAAAGTGTGCTTTGGAAATGTCCATAATTGTAATTTTCATATATCTCAAAATCCATGTGTGATTTCAAAAATCTAACTTCATATTCTTGATCAGGGGGAAAATTGAGCGGGAAATGGGTATAACTCGAATTTTAGAAGACCTGTAGTGAAAATTGATTTTCACCAATTTTTCGCAAATTTGTAGGGGTTCGTGATGGCTCCACAACACGGACCCGTCGTGGTGTAGTGTTAGCACTTCCTTAATTTTCTATTTCGGCCTAAGGGCATTGGATTCATGGCCCCATGCCCATGTACACGTGAAATATCCCATACTTAGCCCTTTTTCAACTCCATATCACTCAAAAACCCTCTCTAAAACATCTCAACCATTTTATTTAAAAAGTTCCCATCCAAATTAAATGGTCTCAAGCTTAATTTCGGATCTCAAGAACTCCATTCAAGCTTCAAGTCTCCTTCAAGCATACATCAAGAAAACCCAAGTTTAAGATATGTGGGTTTCATCTATTGGGTCCCTTCACCCACGGATCCCAATCTTCCTTTTTATGAAAATTGCATGCTTTCAAGTTGTGTCATCTATGGGTATCTCTTATTATGGATTTTGATTATAAATTATGTTAGGGTTTTTTGAAATTTTGATTGATTACGCATGTCTATCTACTTCAACCTTATACTATGAATCGATTTTGTCTATTGAGACTATGTTTGTTTTGAGTTATGAAACTATAGTCTATTATGAGATTTGACGATGGATTTCAAGGTATCTCACATGAGGGTTTTACTATATGTTGATATTGATTTACGTTGAGTTTTCTCATATTATTTCACTCTTGAGCTGCATGATTTTGAACTAGCATTTTGAACCCACCAAGTGTTTGATAAAATGTCAAGTCACGGATTTTCAAGTTATTGATGGTCTAATGCATGGTTTATAAGTCAAGTGACTTTATAGTGATTAAGGGCTTGCATGTTGAATTGAATTCACATAAAGTACCTATGGCATTGCATAGGCTCCTATGTTTTGTTATGTTGTTTTGAAAAATGTGAAGTCTTTCTTGATACTTGAATGTGATGATTTGGAGAGTTATTTTCATGACTCCTACCGCAAAGATTATATTGTAAGGAATGGATATCTTATAATACCTATCGAAAAGGCCATGCCGTAAAGTAGAACAATTCGCGGCTCCTACCTAAAAGAGTATATCATAAAGTAGGGGACATCTTATACTACCTATCAAAA
>JAABOM020036445.1:0-16913 GCA_011800125.2 Solanum clarkiae
ATACATATATATATATATATATATATAGATATATATATATATATATAGTATGTAATATCTAGGACCTTCTAGCATCTGCATCACAAGGTTAGTAAATAATACATACATACGCTGGAGGCTCCTAGATATTACATACTTGTTCGATTTCTCTTACCCAGTCGGTTAAACCTACTGGATACATTTTGGTGTACTCACTACTTTGTTTCCTCCCTGTAAATTGAGCATAGGGAGTTGTAAAAAGAAGTGAATTCAATCTACCAGCGCTATTCTCTAATCCAGATCTTAGCGGTGAGGCTCAGACTTCGAGTCACCGTGGATTTTTGAGATTTCCTTTATTTTTTTCCTTTCAAACTTTGTTTCAAATATTATCATCTTTGTATTTTACTTGAGATAGTTGTATTTATTCCCTGGTACTATTTTAGATGCTCTTTATTCATGACTCCATATTTTGGAATTTCGTATTATCTGTTGTGGTTATTTCTGTTGTAATTTATTCTTCATTAGTGGTGATCTAATTTTGGGTTGTGACAAGTTTGGTATCAGATCTCTAGGTTCATTGGGCTTATAAGTCAAGAGGAGGGTGTCTAGTAGAGTCTCGCGGATTGATATATGAATGTCCATATCTATCTTTGATAGGCTACAAGGCACTTGATAGGAAAAGCTTTCATATCTTACTTCTATTCGTGCGTTTCTTTATATCAAATGTTTGAAAGTGTCTAATAAACTCCTTTTGTGCAGATGCCAGTTACTAGATCTTGTCGATCAGTGGGAGAGATAAAGTTAGCTGATGTGGCTCTCGCTCGAGGTCGAGGCAGGGTTCTATTAGAGCCAGGAGTTGAAGACTTAATAGAGGGGTAGATCCGCTTAGAGGACAAACTAGATCGACTTCTCCAGAGCTTGCTTATGAGCCAGAGGGGCATACAAATCTTTTCCACTGCCTTCAGCCCTAGATGTTACCTTCAGTTCAGGAGTTACTCTTGAGGGTATTGGCTAGACTAGAGGGAGCACCTCCCGCCCCAGCTACTATTAATGCACCAGTTTCTATAGCACTTGTTGGCCCTACTATAGCGCAAGCTAAGACATTTATGATTCATCTGCGTCCTTTCTCCGTTGGAATGAATTCTTTTATGACTACAATGGTTCTGCTTAGATATCTAGCCCGAATTTAGGTTTACAACTTCAGAGATTAGCTATTGCTCTATCTATTGCACCACTCTTATCTATGGTGACACCATCTTTTGCATGCCCATCCATGTCCATAGCTAAGCAGAAGAGCTTTGAGCGGTTTGTACGATTAGCTCCCCCGAGGTTTGATGGCACCCCTGGTGATAGAGCTTATGATTTCTTATCAAAGTGTCGGGATCGACTATGTAATCTGACCATCCTTGAGTCTTATGGAGTTGCTTATACCTCTTACCAGTTCACCAGCCTAGCTAAGGGGGGAAGGAGGTCAATTTTGGCTCGCCGACCTATTAGTTCTCCAACCATGACATGGGAGCAGTTCACAGAGGTATTGTTGGAGAGGTTCATACCATGTAGTCTTTGAGATAGTCATCAGGATGAGGATGAGTTTGACAGACTTCAGCGGGGTTCTATGTCAATTTTGGACTTAGAGGCTAGATTCGATAGACTATCCAAATATATGTTGTCCAATATCCCTACTATGTTCGAGAGGATTCAACAATTTACTAAGGGATTGGCAGAGTATCTTCAGGAGGCTACAACTTTCTTGGTTCTAGATGGAGGCACATTTAAGAGTGTAGTGGATCACGATCCTACCACATTAGGCATGATAGCTAGGGTGCTAGAAAGAGGTTCCGTCAGCATGACCAGTTTAGTGGACACCCCCCATGTGATAGGGAGTTTCAGAGGTGGAGGCATCAGTGTCAAGTAGTCCATGTAGCCATCCTAACATCTGATAGTATTGATAGGCCCCCACCTACTCATACAAGCCATGATAGCTCTCTTGGTTCAGCCAAACATAGTGGTATTCCGACACAATCATCTCAGGGGCGAGACCCCAAGTCTTGTTATGTTTATGGTGAGGTTGGGCACTTCTCCAACCATTGTCCATGTCATGTATTTCTAGCTCAAGCTTTAAGACCTCAGCCAACTTATCCATCCCTAATACCTTCCGCTAGAGACACTTCTCAGGGCATGAGGGGTGGTACCAAGGGAGGTCATGGTACAGTGAAAGGTGCAGCTCGTGGGGACCTACAGGCTAGCGGTGGGCATAGAGTTTGTTATGTGGTCCTAGATAAACCCGAGGTAGAGGCATCTGATTCATTTATCACAGATATGCTTCCAGTGTGCCACCATTCAGCTTTAGTTTATTTGATCTAGGCTCTATATATGCCTATGTGTCAACTTATTTTTCTTTTGATATTTGTATTATATGTGAGCCAATTGCCAAGCCTATTTGTGTTTCCACCTCGGTAGGTGAATCGTTAGTAGTGAATTGGGTATATTTGGGTTGTGTGTGACTTTTATAGGGAGAGATACTATTGTATATTAATATTATTGTATATGGTTGACTTCGATGTGATACTGGGAATGGATTGATTATCGCCTTATCATGTTATTCTTGAAATTGATGTGAAGACCGTGACCTTATCTTTCCCCAACTCACCACAGCTGGTGTGGACTGGAGCACCTAACTCCTATCTTAAGGGAATTATTTCTTATATGCATGCTTCTTGGTTGATGGAAAAGGGATGCTTGGCATATTTATCTTATGTTTAGGCTTGTTATCAAGAACTGCCATTGTTGGACACCACTAGAGTTGCTAGAGAGTTTATGGATGT
Source organism: Solanum clarkiae (assembly GCA_011800125.2). NCBI lineage: Eukaryota > Viridiplantae > Streptophyta > Magnoliopsida > Solanales > Solanaceae > Solanum > Solanum clarkiae. Next base: position 2,805 of record JAABOM020036445.1, read on the forward strand.
GTTCTTTACTGACTTACCTAGTGTCCCTCCGGACCGTGATATTGACTTCACTATTAATGTGGACTGGAGCACTAAGCCCTTATCGATTGCCCCTTATCCGATGGCTCTGACTGAATTGAAGGAGTTGAAGGAACAATTGGATGATTTATTGAAGAAGGGATTTATTTGTCCAAGTGTATCTCCTTGGGATGATCCTATATTATTTTTGAAGAAGAAGGATGACATTATACTATTTGTATTGACTATAGCCAGTTGAACGAAGTGAACATCAAGAACAAATATCCTTTGTCTCGCATTGATGATCTTTTTGACCTGTTACAGGGTGCATTAGCATTCTCCAAGATTAATTTGAGGTCTTTCTATTATCAGTGGATAGTTTGGGAGATTGATATATCGAAGACACTTTTTAGGACTCGTTATGGGCATTAAAAGTTCATGGTTGTGTCTTTCGGGTTGGATAATGCCCTAACTGCTTTGTGGAGTTGATGAACCGAGTGTTTAAGTCCTATTTGGGAATATTTGTGTTTCTAGATCATATCTTGTTTTATCCCTAGAGTGAGGCGGAGCACTTGAGGATCATAATTCAAAGATCATTACAAGCCAAAAAAGTCCTATAATGGTCCTAGTCCAAGTAGTCAAAGGTCATCGTCATGAGTATAGGGGAAAGCATATTGTGTTGTACATAGTGTTTGAATATTTGTTGTGGGTGTGAGTGCTTTTGTTAGTCCCGAGCATTAACTTTGAGTATACCATCATGAGTGAGATACGAAACTTCTTTTTGTAAGGGCATTGGAGTTACATTGTTGATTCTAGGTGTTTTTTTTGTGATTGTTGATTATCTATGATTGCATTGCTTGTCATAATTACACTGTCATGTATTGGTATGCATGAATTTGTTTGATAATTGTCTGATATGCACTGATGCGTTCAATTGGGCATATGTGATTGACTGTGAGATGATGTAGATTGAGTTTTATATGTTATTGTATTGTTTATGTAGATTGAGTATGTCGCCTAAGGACAAGCAACAATTTTAAGTTGAGGGTGTTGATGTACTACTAAAATACAACACTTTTGATGCTTAAAAATGGGAATTTTATGCGTTCTCAATGCGATGTTAGTAGGTTTGATGTGTTTTTGTGTTTGTTTTTCAGGATTTCATGAACGGACATTACTTTTGGCAAAGTTCTGCAAATTTTAGGATTTTGAGGATGTTCAGAGCTTCTTACGGGCCATGGCTTATTCCTTGGGCCAGTAAGTTAGTTTGCTGGGTCAGATTCGGTGAAAGGCTGATTTTCAAATATTGAAGTTATGAGTTGTCATACGATCCATAGGTTTTGTGATGGCTCGTATGTGAGTTCGTATGTTGAAGATTAGAAAATATGCTAAGTGATGAACTGTTATTAGAATAGGGCTCCTACGAGTTGTAAGTCAGGTAGAGGCTCGAAATTTCTTTCGTCGAGCCTGGTATGTTTGCTGATCCTAACGGAAAAGGACTTCAATCTCTCTCAAAGGCACAGTTAGATGAAGTTCTCGGACCTGCTGAGTGCACCATTGTTGACAGCCTATCAAATGACTATGTTGAATAAGATCGTACCTGGAGGATCAGTGTTTTGAAGATTTGCTGAAATGTTATTAGACAAAATCCCTTACAAGCAATATGTCAAAAGATGGCCCATAGGAGGAGTTCATAGGTTGAAGAATGATTTTGTTCAGTGCAGATTACGAAGCCCATCTACAGGCCATGATTCCACCTGCGGCTCATAACCTTATCTGTCCGAGTGCACGATTCCAGTTTTCCTATTTCATTATGGATTTAGTTTTTACTTATTATAAATAGGTTGTTTAAGTTTTTTTAAGAGGAGGATGAACCAGAGAGCAGTCAGAACACTGGAAACTCTTCACTTGTGATTACTTTTGACATTACATTGGAGTTATTATATTGTGGTTTCTTGTGGAGATTTCAGATTTTATTATTCTTCAATTCATCACTGTAAGTGTTTAGTTATGCTATTTCATAACATCATTCTTTTATCTACAATGAACATGCAAAGCTAAATCCACAACTAGGCTGGTGGAAACCATGAAGAACTAACAAAGTAGAAATTGGATAATCCTTAATCCTTGTAAAGTGTGCATACGTGTATTAATTATCTGTTCAACTAGAATGCTTTTTACGGTGGCCAATGTTAGAACTTGCTTAATTTTTACTTACTAGATCAAGGGGGTAATGAATGGGATAAGGGATAACTAATAGGATTCAATATTATCCCTCTCGTCGAATCAACCTAACTGTATCAAGGGATGGTTGTACTAGAACAAAAGGTAAGGGTTAGTAATACTACATTGTGGGAATGGATCAAATCACGTAGTCAAATTTGCCTCTCATCTGGATCAATGGGTTAGGTAACCACAACTTATTAGTTTGCATGCTACACACTAGAAAAGGTTACGATTATCTAGCTATATTGAGTTAGGAATTCATGGGGAATACAATACCCTAGTTACTTCTCTTATTGATTTCACAACACTTGCTTTTGACAACTTGATTCTAGTTTATGTTTATTTCTCATATTTTATGAGCCCCCCTTTCGAGAGATAAATAGACCAATTTAATCTAATTTCTCATAATTACTCTAGGTCTAGACCTTATACCTTGTGGGGTCGACCCTAACCACAGTTTGGTTCTATATTTGGCAGCGATCATTGATACCTTGATTGAGAGGTGTAGTTTGGGTGAATCAATGTTGAGTCTAGAATCCCTCCCATTGAGTAAGTTCGGGTAGTCAAAGAGTTTCTTGATGTTTTTCCCGGTGTCCTTCCCAAAAGGAGACAGATTTTGATATAGACCTCCTCCCCGATACCCAACCCATTTCTATTCCTCCCAATAAGATAGCCCCTGCAGAACTAAAGAAATTTAAGAACAATTGAAAGATTTGTTGGAAAAGGGTTTTATAAGGCCTAGCAAGTCACCTTGGGGTGCACTGGCGTTATTTGTAAGAAGAAAGATGAATTACTTAGAATATGCATTGACTATCGGCAACTCAATAAAGTCACCAAGAAGAACAAGTATCCCTTGCCAAGAATAGATGACCTGTTTGATCAACTAGAAGGGGCTCGTGACTTCTCAAAGATTGACCTTCTGTATGGGTATCATCAATCGAGGGTAAGAGAGTGTGATATCCCTAAAATGGCCTTTCGAACTAGACATGGACAAGTTGAGTTTGTGGAATGTCCTTAGACCTTCCTAAGGCTCTGACGATATTTATAGATCTTGAATAGGTCTATAAACCCTACTTCGACATGTTTGTGGTGGTACTTATTGACAAAAGTTTTGATTTATTCCTAGAGTGAAGAAGAGCATGTGAAACATTTCAGGGTAGTGTTGCAAACATTGAGGGAAAAATGTTATTTTCCAAGTTCGACAAATATGAATTTTGGTTGAAGGAAGTTGCATTCTTAGGTCATGTGGTGTTGGGTGAAGGGATCATAGTGGACCCAAAAAAGATGGCGGTGGTGAGAAATTGGCTTAGACCCTTGACTCCAATGAATATTAGGAGTTTCTTGAGCTTAGTGGGTTACTACAACAGTTTTGTTAATGGTTTATCTTTTATTACTTCCCGTTCAATAAAGTTGACACAAAAAATACCAAATTTGTTTGGACCGATGAATGTGAAAGGAGTTTCCAAGCTTTGAAAGACAAGCTTACATCCGCTCCTATCTTAGCTCTTTCAGAAGGATTAGAAAGATTTGTGATTTATTGTGATGCTTCAAGAATTAGTTTAGGATGGGTATGGATGCAAATTGGCAAGGCCATTGCCTATGCTTCTAGGCAACTAAAGATACATTAGCATAATTACCCTATCCATGATCTTGAATTAGCAGCCGTAGTATTTGCATTGAAGATATGGCATCATTATTTTTATGGGATTTTTATAGATGTGCTCACTAACCATAAGTGTCTCCAATATGTGTTCACCCAAAAGGATCTAAACTTATGTCAAAGGAGGTTTTGGAACTCCTTAAGGGTTATAACATGAGTGTGCACTATTATCCGGGCAAGGCTAATGTTGTGGTCAATGCTCTAAGTAGAGTGTCCATAGAGCATATGTCTCATATTGATGATAGAAAGAAGGAATTTGCAAGAGAAGTTCATTGGTTGGCCAGAACGGAAGTTAGGTTGGATGAAGCCAAAAATGAAGGTATGGTGGTTGTAAATGGTTCTACGTCTTCTTTGATTGATGTGGTCAAATCCAAACAAGACCTTGACCGTGTTTTGGAAGAAAAGAAGGAATTGGTGAAGGATGGCAAGGTGGAGGTTTTCTCCTAAGGGGGAGATGGTGTTCCTAGGTACCAAGATAGGTTATGTACACCCGATATGAATGGCTTGAGAGAGTCTTGAAAGAGGCCCACAATTTATCTTATTCTATTCACCCTGATTCCACCAAGATGTAACAGATTTTAGAGAAGTGTATTATAGGCTTTCTATGAAAAGAAGCATTGCCAAGTTTGTAGCCGATTGCCATAATTTCCAGCAAGTTAAAGTCGAACATCAAAGGTCGAGTGGCCTAGCACAAGATATCTAGATCCACACTTGGAAGGAGGAGGAAATCAACATGGACTTTGTGATTGGTTTACTAAAGATTAAAAAATGCTTTGATTTTATTTGAGTTATTATTGACAGAATGACAAAGTCAACTCATTTCCTACCAGTTAAGATGTCTTACGGTGATGAAGGTTATGGAAAGTTGTATATTCATGAGTTGATTAAATTGCATGGGGTCCCATTGGCTATCATTTTGAATCATGGTGCTTAATTTACTTTGCACTTTTGGAGATCCTTCCAAAGAGGCGTTAGTACTAAAGTTAAGCTTAACACAGTCTTTCACCCACAAATGAGTGGTTAAGACAAAAATAGTATTCAAATTCTTGAGGATATGTTGAGGGCTTATGTATTAGAGTTTAACTGTAGTTGGGATGTGCATCTTCCACTTATTGAATTTGCTTATAACAATAGCTACCACTCTAGCATCGGAATGGCTCCTTTTGGAGATCTTTATGGTAGATACTGTAGATCCCCGATTGGGTGGTTTGAAGTGGGGGAAATGGCTCTATTAGGTCCAAATATTGTTATAGAAGCTTTGGATAAGGTGAGGATGATAAGAGAATGATTGAAGATGGCTCAAAGTCGACAAAGGTCCTATGCCTACACTAGAAGAAAAGACCTTAAATTTAAAGTTGATGATTAGGTGTACTTGAAGGTTTCGCCATTGAAGGGTATAGTCTGTTTTGGCAAGAAAGAGAAGTTAATTCCTAGGTATGTAAGACCTTACCAGATCTTGAGATGTGTTGTTATTGTTGAATACAAATTAGAGTTACCCATAGAGATGAGTATGCTTCATCTTATCTTTCATGTCTCTATGTTAAGGAAGTGTGTTGGAGACCCAAATTTCATTATGCCCTTAGAAGTTGTGATGTTGAAGAAAATTTGAGTTATGAACATGTTTCATTGGAAATATTTGATAGGAAGTCAAGTGATTGAGAAACAAGGACATAACATCTGTCAAAGTCCTTTAGATTAACCAAAAATTTGAAAGTTCCATTTGGGAAACCGAAACCGACATGAAGAAGTGATATACCTATCTCTTCCATTCTAATCAAGCTTGAGGCACTGTGATTTCTTCAACTAGAGAACCTCTATCTTTGCGTGTCATTTCCATGTCACTTAAGTATATTTATGTGATTTTGAAGTTGCATTGTAAATGCTATTTGAAGTATGATATGAAAATTTTTATGTTGTACATATTGCATTTTTGCATATGATGCACATATTCAATTCCTTAGAGATTGCCTTGAGCACATTCTGGGATGAATGTTCCGAAGGGGGAGATATTGTAAGGCCCCACATGTTGGAAGGTATGAAAGTGCCTGAGAAATAAAGTTTTGAAAATTTTATAAGTATAAGTGAGTTCAGTGGAAGAGTTTGTTGGTCGTAGGGGGACTCACGAGCGATAACATAGACTTAGTGGAAATATTAATTTATGAAGTTGGGAGTACGAGACAATAGATTGCCAGTACATTGGTCGACAGGGCGTAAGTCCTATCATAGGTTGATATTCAAAAAGTTCTGGAGGGTATAAAATGTTATCAGACGAGACCCCCCTCCCCTTTCTTACAACACGTGGATGGACTCTGACCCATAATCGGGGTTTCGTGGTGCTGTCCAGTAGGTTTTTAGCAAGGGAAAATTTGAACTTTCTAATTTCCAAAGTCCATGCTACATCATTTAAAGCCCCAAAAGACTCCTTTTCAGCCCTATACAAGCCTAATCCACTCCATTCTTCCTCATTCTCAAACATCCTAAGTCTAAGCCCCTTCCAAGCACTCTCAAGTTTCTTCAAGGCCTTCAAGAAAGAGTCCAAGCTAGGGTATTGGATTTCCTACACTCTTCAACAATATTTTCATCCCCAATCACACCAAGGTATGTGGATTTTGATTTGTGGAGACCTTTCCTCCACAAAGCTTAACCATTCTTCTTCCTCATTTACTTTCAATCAATGGAAGTTTTGCACTCGTTTATATGATGATATTATGAAATAATTTATGGTATACTATATATTGCATTGAAATGTCATGTGAATATATGGATTTCTATGATGGTTAAGGAAGCCCTGACTATGGAATTATGGTGGGTTACTTTGAGTGATTTGAAAAGGAATTTATTAACTCTTCTGATGTTCTAAATCTTTACTTTTACGTGATTTTGATTATATGTGTATATACACTGTGTCTAATTAAAGTTGTTTCAAGCTTTTTGTGTTGATAAAGGTCTTATGGCAAGAAATGCCAATTATAAATGTCATGAATTTGAAGTGCTATTATGCATACTATGAGATATGAGAATAGTTCTGAAAATTATGAATAATATGATGCCCTATCTCGATATTATGAAGCTTTAGTTTTGAATAGATACTCTATGAAAATATTATGATATTACGATGCTTTTCATATTATGACTATAAGTATGATCTGAGTATTCCTTGGAATTGTGAGCTAGCACCGAGAGGACTTTGGTAGATAACCATTGTCCCTTAACTATGTTTCCACCATAGGTTTGTGAATTTGCTAAGAGATCCATATATCTTGAGTTGCATAATTGACCTAAAATGGTGGTGTTTCCATATGGTACATGTTAATTAAATATCAAAAAAGGTGGTGTTCCCACAAGATTCTTATCATATGTTAACCGAAAAGAATTGTGTTCTCATAAGGTGTATATGAGGCACTTTCTAAACTGGGGGAATTCTAGTAAGGTGAGCGTTTAGTTTACCTTGGAAAAGTAGACCACTCCTAATCCTATGTGGAGTGAATATAAGGATTCCAAGTAGTAGCTCACTTGGTCTTATATATCGGTTATGGACCCTCCCAACCTATGTATGATATGTCGTATGACTTGATGATTCTTCATGCATATTTCGACTAAGAATCTATCATTCATGAAATATTGATTTTGTACCCTTTGTATATGATTATGCATATTATTTAATTATAGATCACGTTCCTTGTTACATTGGCACCCCATATACTTAGTAAATTCTAAGTGAGAACACATATCTTTTCCTACATGATCTAACCATGTAGGGATTGGAGCTCCTATTCATCGTCCTCCTCCACATGGCTAAGTAGACCAATTGAAGGTTGTTTGGTGAGTCCTCCATTTCAAGGACAATATCCACTTATTCTCACGCATGTTTAAGACTTGTCTATTATGGATATTTATCTTGTGAGGGTGCGCTCGGGAAATGTCTTGGTACCCATTCCATTCGTTGTTAGAGGTGTTGTTAGATATGGATTTGCATATTATGAGCCCGACTCTTACTATATTTATGTAGTATGGAAGACTCCCTTATTCCTTATCCCCTTCTTATGCTTGTTGAATTTTGTTTATTGGATGGAAGTCCTAAGCCCCTATATACCCCCATAGCGTGAGCCATACTTACCTGCCCTTTAGATATTATTTTCTATATGTTCATGTCAATCCTCTTCCTATAACATACCCATAGCTTGAGCCCGAAGTGCCTTTTCCCCTAGAATTATTTGTTGTTATCTAGTCTATTTATACTTTTGCAACCAAGGATGTGCTATGCATGATTAAGAGCCTTGCTTAGGGTCCCTTCGGGTTCCTCATTCGTCGTGTCACATCTAGGATTTAGGCTTGGGTTGTGATAGTCAAGTAATCATGATGCATGTCTATTCCATGTTACACTTTCACTGATATTGCAACGACCCCCACTTTTAGGAGCCTTGAGTGCAGAAAAGTTGGCTTGAAAAAATAACTGAGAATCTGGTTTATGGGACAGTTTATGGCCCATAAGTTGTTCTACATCCCATAGGAACGATCCTTAAACATAGAACATCAGGAATGGGAAACATTTCCAAGTATGAGGTAACCCACGAACCAAGTTACAACTCATAGGTAATACTACTGCTCGTAGATAGGTTCGTTAGTGGGACTCAGACATGAAGAGAATTTCAAAGTTTTTAGAAAGGTGACTTACAAATTATTAGATGGCCTGTGGAAAGTGATATGACCCATATAAGGTCTCTTATAAAGAGGTAAAATATAAGGTGAAAGTTTGACTAAGTGTGGAAGGACTCTACGAGTCAAACCACGACCTGTCAGTAATTTTACGGCTCATATTATTTGTCGTGGGTTTCTAGTTAGAAAAAGACATATTTCAGGATTCTCAAGTGAGCCATTAGATGAAAGCTCTTACTACGCATAAGTCATTTTATGGCCCATAGTCAGGGTCTCGTAGATGGCTTCTAACAGTTTTTAATGAGGCGCAATTTAGTTATTTCCATAAATTCTAATTCAAAACCATGCGGTTTTGGGGACGGGAAAGGAACCTATAGTAGCCTAAAAGCCCTAATTTCCTTCATTTCATATTCTCAAATTCTTTAAGGCTAAAGAGGTCCGCAAGAACTCCCAAGAACAAGATAGGGTTTCTATGTCTCTTCCCTAAATCTTCAATTCTGATTCTCTAAAGATTTCCAGGTATGTGAGCTGATTTATCGTTATCTTTTCAGCTATATAGTTCCCCAATAGGTATTTTATCTTTACTTTAAGTTTCTCAACTCTTATGCATGATTATGATGATTTCAAGATTCTTATGTTATTATATGATACTCATAAAGTTCAATGACTATTTAACTAAGTAAAAATTCATATATATATATATATATATATGTGTGTGTGTGTGTGTTTGTGTGTGTGTGTGTGTGTGTATGTGTGTGTGAAGTAAGATGTTGATTTCATGATGGGTTTTGATATGACTAAGGTTGAGTGATTTCGATGTTCCTTTTTAAAGAAATTTCTTATGACTTATGTGATTTTTTATTGTTCCATGCATCAATTAAGCCCACCATATATTCAATGAGAGTTTCCTATGATTTATGGCTATGATTAGGGCATCTATCAAGAGCTTAAAAGCTAAAGTTTATCAAAGATATAAGTATGATGTTATTGCCCTATAAGATGTTTAAGAAATATTCTTAAATTCGAGCTACTCCTACGAACACCACTTATGATTCTAAGAGTATGTTTTAAAAGATTTTCATGGGATGACTTAACACCGAGAGGACTAGAGATTGAGACTCATCCCATTGGTTGAGGCATAATCCCTTGAAGCTAAATCTCAATGTCCCTAACTATATGTCACCATATGAGACTTATAGGCTAGGCTAGTGGATCCAGGTAGACCCAAAGTTATGAAAGATGCAATTGCAAAGTTACTAAGTTTTGAATATCTACCTTAGCAAGTATATTCCCCTTTTTTCTCAATAGAAGTAGCGCATTGGCCTTTTCCCAGCGGAAGAAGTTCCTTAGATTGCAAGTAGTAGCTCACATGGACTTATTATCGGTTATGGTCTGTTCCCACAAGTTTACATGTTCCTATGATATGTCTTAAATTCCTGTGTTTACTGTGTATTGTCTCATATTGATCTGAGCCATATTTCTTGTGCATGTTTAAGCTTATTTTATGACTCATTAACCTTATGTATGCCTATATGTTATGTTTAATTATGATGGCATTACAATTTCATCCATGCATTACATCTCACAAACTTAGTTCATTCAAATATACTAACGTATATTGGCTACCTGATTTAACTATGCAGGGACGGATACTTCTCCACTGGCTCATCACTAGTAATTGGCGTTTGAGATTAGCTTTTGTTGTGTTGAGTCCTTAGTTTGGGACTCCACCTATTTTCCACTCTTTATATATTTTCATATTCAAAAAATGTACTTACGACCCTTTTGAGGCTTTTTACTTTCTATGTTGTCCATTATGGATGTTTTTTATATTTGATGAAAATTGACCTTATCAGTTCCATTCGTATTTATAAGTGTTATGCTTATGGAAAAATGATATTATCTAAGTTACCTACTTTTTCATGTTGCTTCATTGCAAACATGGCCATAGCCCCTTTTTCCCTTAGGATTTTCCACAATATGTCTCTATTTATTACCTATGAATACTTAAGATGCTTAGAAAGCTTAGTGAGGTGCCTACGAGTATCTCATTAGTCATGTGACAACTAGGCCCCTAGGTGGGGTTGTTGTGCACAAGGTTTTAAAATGTTCCTCGAATGTCTATGCATACCTCGTAGCATAGAGTCCCGTTCAATATTGTGAAGTTTTAACACCCTACATTTTAAATACTAATACAATGCAAATGAAACACGATATGATTTGGTCAAATTAGTGTCAATTTTTAAAAGTTCTTGAATCTCGTTTTATAGGGCGATATGTGCGTCTAACACTTAAGAGGGTCGTGTGGGTACATGTTTGGTGTCAAATTGAGGAGACCACGGCCCTAAACAAAGTGAGAGAATTTAGGTGCTTGTAGGACTTAAGAAGCTAGCAGGTGAATCACCTACTTGCTTAGCTTAAATTTGCTAACTAAACGGAGATGAGGCCCGACATCGGATTTGTCAAAGTCCGATTATGAATAAAGTTCATGTTAAGGGTGTAACTTTAGCCTAAGTTTTAGTACCATAAATGGACTATATGTTCAGCCCAAGGAGGATATTAAAAGAGAAAAAAGACATCATAATTTCTTGGATAATTTAGACCCAAACTAATTAAGAAGAAAGCTAAAAAATGGGCAGCAAAGGCCCATCAATTTGGAGCCCCTTAAGGCCCAAGTGAAAAGAGCAAGAAGCTGCATCACCAACTTAATATTATTAAGCCTAAGAAACAAAAAGTAAGTTCGGCCAAGAAAGCTTTTAAAAAGGGCATAAAGACAGCACACTAAAGTCATTTCAACTTGGACAAAAACATCTACTTTCGTTATTCTTTGCTCTCTTTGAACGTGTGAAAAACAGGCCTTATAACCTTACAAGGATTCTTAAAGAAGCTCTAAACCTTGAGTTTAAAAGTAAGTAAATCTACTTATGCACCTAATATGGTTTGTTTATCAAAACCAAAGAAATAAGTTAATTATACATGTGCCAAAAATTCTTGACAGCATGTGTCCGAAGGATTGTTGTAAATGTTTCTTGTTGTTTAAGAGGCTTCTCTATTCTTGGTAGGATGTATTATAAAGTAATACTTATGCATTTAGCAAAGGTTAGTATTATAGTAATATAACCAGGCTGCTTCACTACTTTTACAGTCCATAAAAGTGAGTCCTTATATGGTATCACAATTGTGTTTTTAGTATAAACTTGTGGGCTGTTGGATGGAAGGCTATTGCCTTATGTCCTTAATGACTGATTTGTTACTGTTCTGAGACTAGTTTAAGGCTTTGTTATGTGTAGATGTATCGAGAACAGTTTGGTTAAAGTTGGAACAGTTTGGAATTGTCGACATCAAAATGGGGCAAAGGGACATAATGTTATGTTGTCCATTTGTAGGTTGTGTAGAATTGTTATGTGTTGTGCCTTTTGGACTGTTGTAAGACTGTTAAGGGTCTGAAATAAGATGTATATGAGATGTACATAAGAATGGTTGTTAGAAATTACGATTATAAGTGAAAAGGTTGAAGAAATTCCTTTGCGTCGCTAATTAAAAGCTTGCTGCCCAGGTGTTAGTTTTTATGATATTGGGCTGCCAAGAAGTGTTTTTTCATTGCTAATACTAGTCTTATTGTCCAATATACTATATTTGAGGTAAAATGCAACCATAAAAAAGGTAGTAATGAGGTCACACGACAAGGTATGTAAGGCTACTTGATTTCGTATTACTTGGCATGAAATCTAGATTCTTCCTTGGCACATTAAGGCACTTACCAACTCCGACACAACTACTAACCATGTGTCTACTCTTTCACATGTTCATATGCTGCTGTTTATTGTCACCTTTAAATTAGCATACACACGTGGATACTAAGTTATATGGGTTCTTGTTGCTAAATAAAGTTCACGAGTTGTTTCATCTCATACGCATTTCTTTATTTGTGTAACATACTATTTTCATTGTCATACTGTCATGTATGACTATCTACATGTCACACGCTACATCTATAGTCCAACAGCTCCAATATTATGACCACCAAAAGAATCATCTCAAAGGTAATTGAAAGATAAAGTATATTGTTTATTGATGGGTGGTAGCCCGAGTGATGGAAGAATCACCTAGCCAGGGACGATCCTATCACGGGTGGTAACTCGATGAGTTAAGGAAGAACTTAGCCAGAGTCGATCCTGATATAGATTTACCACTGATAAGCTGGTCCTTTGTATTACATGCTATGCACAGATTATACAGTAAAGGTAAAGTAATATAAAGAACATAAAGTACACGATCCCAAAGTATAACCAAAGGTGGTCTCTTATCCTACACCAGTGCATAGTTTTATTTGAGTTTTTATGTTATTTATAGTATTTCCTAACATATTCAGTACATTATCTCATACTGACGTCCCTTACGGGGGACTTGCATTTCATTCTGGAGGTACAGGTGCTAGTAGATCTACCCAGAAGAGTACAGGATATCTAGTTGCTGTTACGAAGCTCCAGGTTGCTTCGGAGCTTTATGTGTATCTAGTGCTTATATGTTTGTGTTGTACAGTAGTCGAGGTGGGGCCTGTCCCGACCCTTATCAGATACTTTTCCTTATCTAGCGGCTTTGTAGACTATGTAAATTAAAGTGTGGCCATGTCTCGTACCTTAGACACCGTGGCCCCAATGGTCTATCCATATGCATTTCCTTTTGGATTGTTATTATTGTTTTCTTTCTTAAAGACACGTTAAAGGTAGGAAATCCTTATAACATGTATATAAAGCACATAGATATAGATTGGTTCTCCCGGTCCTTATTGGCAACGGGTGCCAGTCCGCCCTAATGGGACTTGAGGAGTGACAGAAGCACGCCCCTATCTTGAGTGAGAGGCTATGAGACAATTTAGGAAAGTCTTCCCTTCTTTGTTGTTCAATGTTGTATCTTAGAGTTGAGTAAGTTTTTTCACTAACTAACGATGGACTTTTGTTTCTGTCACGACCGGTCCCACACGTGCACATATTGTCCACTTTGGCCCCACAGGGCCGCATGGTTTTGTTCCTCCCAGGCAAGACCGGGAAAACGCGTATACACATGTAAGGTTCCAAACTTAGCATATAGCCCAGGAACTCCCCCTCTTTTTCCGATATGGGATTCGCCTAAGTGAGCTATAGGCGTTACGTAGCGCCGTCCCTGCACTCACCCCCCTAGGGACTCAGCGTCCTCGCTGAGGTTTGCCCCACCACTGTACTAGCAAAGAGTCGGCTCCGATACCATCTGTCACGACTGGCCCCATATGTGCACATATTTTCCGCTTTGGCCCCACAAGGCCGCACGGTTTTGTTCCTCCTAGGCAAGCTCGGGAAAATGCATTTGCATATGTAAGGTTCCAAACTCAACATATAGCCTAGGAACTCCCCCTCTTTTCTCGATGTGGGATTCGCCTAAGTGAGCTATTGGCGTTACGTATCGCCGTCCCTACACTATAACCTTACATACCGATGAACTCTGTCTGCCATGGTGGCAACTATATTAGGAGCATATCTTGCTAGGGAATTAAATTGGAGGCTATACTCCCTCACACTCATATTCCCCTGGTG
>JAABOM020036456.1:0-16912 GCA_011800125.2 Solanum clarkiae
GAATATACTTAAGTTCAAATTACACGACATCCACAACAAAATTTCCCAATTGTATAATTATCCTTAATTTAAAGAAAAACGGGCTCTAACAATAACAACGGAGGCCAAGGTAAAAACCAGGCTCACCCTCATAGTCAAATAGAACATAAAGTAAATTGTCTAAATACAAGGTAATAGAACATAGACCAAGGTCCTCGAAATGGAGGACTCACCAACTTGCTTTAGCACCAACTAGCCGCGTGGATGAGGAGGATGATCAACCTGAGCGTCGATCCTATATAGTGATATCATGTAGGGAAGAGTATGCGTTAATACCTTTGAATGTACTAAGTATATAGGATGCAGTACAATAAGAATTAGGCATCACAATCAAAATGCATAACAATAGGAAATAGGCATAATATAGCAATATGACATGTATAATCAATGCATTAGTAAAACATTCTTAAATAACTCATGCTCACATAGGATATCATTTGTGAAAAATAGACCAATCTAGATTTCCAAAGTATAAACCCCTTGGTCGGTTGATGATGATCGCACCCCATCACCTTGGTGGTATGGTAAAAACTCCTCATATGATTGATGATAATCACACCTTATCACCCTTGTGGAGAAGTACAAACCCCTCACATGGTTTGATGAGTACAAACCCCCAACTCGGTTGATAAGTACAAACCCCTACTCCTAGCCCCCCCTCCCCGAACTGGGCATGGCCTAATACGACACTTTATATGGACTATATCATAAGCATAAGCTCTTTTCATCATTATAATATCATTCATATCATATCTCATACTTTGGACCTTCAATTCCACAAGAAACCCTAGCCAGACATTTTATCGAACACTTGGCGGGTGTGTAATGGGGGTACAAGACCATGCAATTTAGGGATGAAGTCATGTAACAAAATCTATTCTAAAACCATTAATCAACAACTTGCAACACCCCCAAGATATATACATCAAAACCCCTCATCAAATCTCATATTAGATCCAAGATTTGTAGCTCAAAACATAGCAAAACAACCATACTATCATGAACTCAAATCACTAAGTAGTAAATTTCTTAATATACAAAACCCACATGTAAAATCAACTTTAAATCTTACAAATTGCGTAAAAAAGAGGTTTGGGCACCATGGGTGGAAGAACTCAATGGATAAAACCTACATACCTTAGGTTTCGATAAGATCTTGATGAAGATGGGAAACGGAGGCTTGAGGCTTGAAGGAAATCCTTAGTTTTGTATGAGGGTTTTGAGACTTGAATTTTTGAGTGAAAATATGGTTGTGTTTTGGTGAGTATTGAGAAATGTTTTTGGGTGATATATAGGTGAAAATGACTAAGTATAGGTAAAAACACATATGGAAACACTTAGACCCAAGACTTAAAAGTCTTGGACCGAGACAACAAATCTAGGCAAAATTAACATTGCTCTGTGACAGAGCCGCGTCGCAGAGCTATCTCGGACTGTTTGTGGAACTTGAAATTTTGTAAAAATTAAGTTTTGTTATAGTTGCTCTAAAACTTAGCCAAATATTTCATCCAAATTCTAGTGTCCCAAGCTTAATTCCAGATCTCAAGAATATCATTCAAACTTCAAGTTCTCATTCAAACATTAATGAGCAAAATCGTCAAGTTTGAGGTATGTGGGTTTCAACCGTTGAATTCCTCCACCCATGGTGCCCACCTATCCTTTTTATGAAAACTTGCATGTTTCCATGTTGATTCATCTATGGATATCTCTTATCAAGGATTTTGAATATATTTATGTTGGGGTTTTATGAAATGTTGATTGATTATGCATGTTTAACTATATCAAGCTTATGCTATTAATTGGTTTTGTCTATTAAGACTATGCATATTTTGTGCTATCAAACTATGATCTATAATGAGATTTGATGATGGATTTCAAGGTATCATACATGAGGGTTTTACTATATATTGGTATGTTAATTTACATTAAGATTTCTCATATTCTTTCACTCTTGAAATGCATGATTTTGAACTATCATTACACACTTGTCAAGGGTTTGATAAAATGTCTTAATAAGGATTCTTAAGTTATCGATGGCCTATTGCACGGACTATGAGTCCAGTGATGGTATGATGATTAAGGGATTGTATGTATGTATTAGATATATGAAAATTAAGACCGAAGGTCAATCTTAGAGAAGTGACTAGCCCCTTGAAATTAAAGAAAAATATCATCAATCCTTGGTAGAGACTCTATTAAGTTGCTGGTAATCAATGCACATTCTAATAGAACCATCCTTCTTCTTCATAAAAAACACCAGTGCATCCCATGGAGACTTACTAGGCCTTATAAAAACCTTCTCCAATAAATCCCTTAATTGCTCCTTTAACTCCTTCAACTCTGCCAAGGTCATACGGTAAGGGGGAACAGAAATGGGTTGATTGTGGGGAAGGTAATGTATACAAAAATCTATTTCCCTTTCGGGAGGAACACCGGGAAGTTCATTATTAAAGTCATCAAGAAACTCATTACCCACAGAAACTGACTCTGTAGTAAGGACTTTGTACTCAACATCCCTAACTCTTACAAGATGATACAGACAACCCTTAGAAATCAACTTTTGGGCTTTAATGCAAGAAATGAATCTACCCTTGTCCACCACGTCACAACTTTCCCACTCACAGATGGGTTCATTTTGGAATTGGAATTTGACATTATGGGTTCTACAATCAATAAAAACATTCTAGGCATGCGATCAATACATCCCAAGAATGACATCAAAATCCACCATTTCTAACTCTACAAAATCATAAGGCAAGATTTTATGCAATATAAATACTAGACAATTTCGATAGACACTTTTAACAACAATAGACTCAGACACTTCATAGTGTTTACATAATAATTTAGGCTAATGAAGCTTTCTGGCAACAAAAAGGAGTAATAAAAGAAAGAGTGGCGCCCGGGTCAATCAAAGCATACACATCAAAATCAAAAACCTTTAACATACTGGTGACAACATCGGGCACCTCATTCAGCCCTTGTCTCTCTTGAAGAGTATAGAACCTTTTTTGCCTTGGTGCACCCCCTTGTTGGCCTCCTCTCCTCCTTTGACCCACATTAACACCTAGGTTTTATGGAAGACCATTTCCACCCTTGGATTGAGCATGAGGACAAGTAATAACCTTGTGGCCAACTTCACCACAATCAAAGCAATCATTTGAATTTCTCAAATAAGAACCACTACGATTCTTTTTGCACGTGGGACATCTAGGCTTTACCACTCCTCTATTACCCCCTTAGAACCTTTGATTAGGCACCCTATCGTTGGCAAACCTCTTGTTATAAGCATTGGATGGCCCTTGGCCTTGGAACTTATGACTTTGAGGAATTCATCCACCTTTATAACCGTGGAATCCAGCTTCAGAAAGGGCCCTCCTAGCCTCACCAACCTTTCTCTTTTGAGGACAGATCCACATCTCCACTAACATAGCAGTTTGGAACTCCTCATTCACCAAGTCGGATACACCTGACATAAATTTGTTCATCCTTGACCTTGGCTCGGCAACCAATTGAGGAGCATTTTTGGAGTGTTGGTTGAACTTGAGGACATACTCCCTCACATTCATAGACCCTTTCTTTAGATTCATAAAGTCCTCATTTTCACCTCCCTAAGCTCAATAGGGAAGAACCGATTGACAAATGCCACTTTGACCTCATCATAAGGGATAACATCACTATTCCCTTTCTCTATCTTCCATTGAGTGAACTATATTTGAGCCACCCCTTTAAATTGGAAGGCTGCCAACTTCTCTTTCTCCTCTGACTTAACCCCTATAATGGAAACACCTTATATACCTCGTCAATGAATTCTTGTGGAACCTCATCCACCCTGGACCCATGGAAAGCCAGTGGATTAATTCTAGTACAATCCCTCACCCTTGAGGCCGGAGTCGGAGCATGAGGGGCTTGGGCCCTGATGAATTTCACGCTCCAATAAGAATGTGGTCGCTGTCAGTAATTAACCCAACCGAAGTTTAGGGTCGAAACCATAGGGAATATAGGGCTTGACTACAAGAATTCAATATCAATCATTTCTAGTATCTATAACTAGAATCTCTAAATGAGGGGGGGTTTTGTTATTCAAGAACAAAAGCAAAAATAAATACTACACTACGACGCGAGAAAACACTAATTTTAGAGACAACTTAGGAATTGTGCTCTCCATAGTTTGTTGACTCAATTACCCTAGACAACATAATTACAATTGGAGATTCATATGCAGTACGATAACTTAGGTTCTTCCTGCCCTCTTATGAAGGTGAAGGTCAAATTTCACCATGGTGCTTTGTCGGTCACCATGGTGTGCAAACTAACTGTTACCTATTGTCCAGGTCAACCTCCCCTTGGTGAAGTTTGGTTGATTAGACGACAACATGAAAAACTTTTTATTTATATCATCCTGATGTTCACTCTCCAATAAGAAAGCGATCGTTGTCAGCAATTAACCTAACCAAATGTCATGGTTGAATCCACAGGGATACAGTGCTTGACTACAATATTTCACTACTAATTGTTTGAAGCATCAATAACTAAAATCTCTAAATGAGGGGGGGGGGGTTGTGATTCCAAATCAAAAGTAAAATTAGGACTTATAGTACTAAGTGGGAAAACACTCAATTTCAGGGATAACTTGGGAATTGTGTTCCCCAACATTCATTAACTCGATTACCCTAGGTAACGTAACCACAATTCAAGATTAGCATGCAAGATGGTAACTTAGGTTCTTCCAGCCCTCTTATGAAGTTGAAGGTCAAATTTCACCATGGCACTTGGTTGGTAACCATGATGTGCCAAATAACTGTTACTATTTGTCCCAATCAACCTCCCCTTGGTCAGGTTCGATTGATTAGACGAGAAGAAATCGATTGAATTCTGTCATCTACTTCCCTTTTCCTATTCGTCAATACCTTGGATGGGATCGTAATAGTAGGTAGGGTTTGGTATTGGCCACCACCAAACATCAATTATAATGAAGGGAAATAGATAATACATGCAAACCCCAATCATAGAAATCCAACAAACCTAGGTTATCTCAAGTACCCACAGTTTCCACAACCCCAAGTTGTGGGTGCTTAGCTACTCATGACTAAGGCAAAACCAGCAAATATGCACATACAAGACATAAATGAGAGTTTTACTATAACAATAAAGAAAGTAGTCACCACAAGTTGCATACCCACAAGCTTGATTGATTAACAATGAGTACAAGGAAAGTTTTGCAATCCCCAAAATGGGTTTCCCAAGAGAGAACATAAACTACTCTAAAAAACTAAGAAAAGATTCAAGAGGTGATTCACCAATGTTTCCTGGTCGAACACCCTCCTCAAAACCTAAGTTAGACTATATTATAGTATTTACAAAATAACCCTACAATTTATACAGAAAAATAGTTGGCAGCTAATAAGTCTTGCAGGTAAGACTCATAGGATAACCTACTAATCATAGTCGGGGTCTCGTATCAAGTTCTTGGCATCTTGGACTAAACTAGTAAGACCTATAGGTACAAATTGTTGCTTGAGCTACGACTCAAATGTTCCTCTCGTAGTCTTGGTCTTCAGTTTTTGGTCCAAAATTTTGGCTCTCTAATTCAGTCCGCCTATACGAGTCATAGTGAAACTTACGACCCGTAGGATTGCCTCATAGGGATGACCTCCACTTAGCAGATTTTTGAATTTTTGGTCTCTGATTCTTGCTATGACACACCCTACAACTCTTAGGTTGGGTTACAACTCGTAAGTGTGCTAGTATGTCCTAAGCTTCAGCAAAATCGGCAACTTTTCTTCAAAATCATGCCAACCTAACTTTTTTGCAAGAAAAACGCAAAAACACATAAAAACCATAAAAAGTTGCATTAAGAACTCACAAAATACCTTTTTTTAGCCATCAAAATATGTTGTATTTTGACAGCACATCAGCACCCTCAACTTAGAATTATTCTTGTCCTCAAGTGACAACTCGATCTACGAAGACAAAGAGAAATACATAGCAGTTATACTAATGGCATATACAATAACTCCTTTGATTCAGCTACCCAACTACTATTTTTCAAAACGGGATTGCAAAGATATTAAGAAGATAAGAACATAATGAGATACCTGGCAATCTAACTATGACAAGCTAAGGAGTATCAACTATATATAATTGCTGGTGTAGTCATATGCTACTCAAGTAGTGCAAACGCACTCATGGAAAGAAGTCCCTCATACTCACTTATAACCATTTAGAATATAGGGACTAAGGAAGCATTCTCACTCTTACAATTGAAATTCAGTGCATACTGACTAACACCATAGGCTTGCCTTTATACTCATCTTTTAGCTTGGTGATAAAGTGGAGTTGGATCACTTTAGGTCTTACAGGCTTGTAACATAGGACCAGGGTGCTTTGGAATGGTATGTTGGGCACGTAATGACTAAAAGCTATCATTGGACCATGTTTACCAACATTTTTTACTTTCATAATCCAACCCTTTTTTATCAATCCACCTTTATTCTCCTGTTTGAACTTTTCTCAAGTACTTTCTTTCTCTTTTTTAGTAGTACCGCGATTTCAAACTCATTTTTGCTACTTTTTCTCAATTCAAGGCCATTTTCTTTTATTTTTATTCATCGTTCATGCTTTTTTTTCATTTTTTTCTTGATTTCCCAACTAACCACCTTATTATTATTACTTTACCACAATAAGGGCCACCCTAAACTTAGGCTTTTAGCCTGAGGTGAAGTGCACAATATCTATTCCTCAAACCAAGGCTACCAACTGCAGCCACCCTTAACTTAGGCCTATGGCCTCAATCAAGGTACACATGATCAAGGATAGACTAGGGCCAATATCAAGGTATTTCATCAAACAAGGTTAAGCTAGCAAAGTACCAAGAAAGAATGAGTACATGAGAAGTTCAAAAGTTTGGAAGAAGGGATTCACTCACTCTTCCGGTGGGTCATTTTGGCTAAAAGTGGGTTCACTCAAATAACAAATGCCTAAGATCCTTTCCATTTCCACCACATCACTAGCCCAATCTTAGAGTAACAAGACAAGTTCTGGGTCCATACAAGATGCATGAATGCAGCAAAATAACCTCAAAACACAAATGGCAGTGATATCCATATTCAAGTATAGACTCACAGGTCATGCTTTCAGTCTCAGCTTACCATCACAATATCAGAATAAACATTGCTAGATACTCAAAAATGTATGAATGCATTAATAATGACAGTCTCAAAAAGATTGAGGGTACCCAATTTTTCATCAAAACTTTAAAAACACATCTAAAAATTATGTATATGCCAATAGATAACACTAATATGAATTTCCATTATCTACACTACCTAAACATGCCTATTCAATAGAAAATTAAACATCCACAAGGAAAAAGAAACACGACAAGAAAACCTTTGGATAAAAAATATGGGAAGTTATGGACTTGAGGCTACTCAGACTTCACCTTAGTCCATAACTTTCACCACCCCACCAAAACATGATACTTTGTCCTCAAAGTGAAAACATAAACCTTAGACGACAAAATGAAAACATAACATAGATATATAGACAAATTAAAAACTAACAATTAACAAAACAAATATCCAAAACCTAACATAAGAATATTATCCCATAAAAAACATCCAAAAACCAACATGAAAATAATATTATCTAACACAAGGACAAAATATCCATAAAGAAAAACAGGATCTGGGGTCAAAATTGGTCAAACATCATGGTGCTCAAGCACCAGTCTCGGGCTGATCTACGGGGTCTTGAGGCACCATCTCCTCTACAGCAGTAATGGAAGTACCCTCTCCATATGGGGTATGTTATGCTCAATCTCTTTGAGTAGCTGCCAACAACAGCAACTCCTGCAACACCTCCTTGGTCATGGGCTCCTCCTCTTATCTCGGCTTCTTCAAGGTCGGCTCTGGGTCATCACTATGCTCAAGGGGCCTCTTCCCACGGATGTTTGGATGATCGGTGAGCCAATCAAATGCCTCATCACATATTGGTTCTACCTCTGGGGCTAGAACAGGGGCTACTAACATCTGTAATAAGTCATCCTTGAACTTAGCCAACTCCTCAATAACCATGATCGCATTGGTAGGCCTAGCTCCCTTAAGCCTTCTGTTGTCTCTAGTCTCAAATGCATCGATCCAGGTATCCGCTGCTCGAACTCTCTCATCAACTAAGTCTCGAGTTAATGTCTTCATCCTCTCCTCGGAGTACTGAACAGTCCAATTAATTAATGGCTAGACCCATGCTGACAACTCACGTAGTCTTCCCTCTGCTACAACCATCCTGCTTAATAAAGCCTGAAACGCAACAGTAGAGAAAAAAGGGTCAACCTGTAAAGTAGATGATGCTAGTGTTGGAGTGCTGGAGGATGGTGTAGACTCGACCACAATCGCTAGTGTAAGGTCTACAGTAGCCGGAGTAGTATCAGTAATAGTTGGAGATGAACCTGGAATCTGAGGCTCTACCGGGAATGGCTCTGGGATAGCTGGAGGAGCTGGTCGTGGTAAGGCCACTGGGTTCTCATCAGCCTTTATCAGGCTATGATCTATAGTGCGTATGGCCTCCATATAAGGATCCTAGTGAGGGTCGATACGATCACCTGCTGCATAGCATGGTCAATGGATTAGAACTAAAAATGGCAGTAAGGTGCTCGTCTGAGCTGCAGCCTTGTGAATTTGCTCTGAAATGATCCGGGCCCAATCTATAGCATAGCCAACAATAATGTTAGCCAACAATACAAGACTCTCGAGGGTGATTACATTATCCGTGAAGGTTGGCCTAATATGCCAATGTAAAATGGACCACCAAAACTTGGCCGGAATGAGAGGTGGGCTTTAACTATAGGATCTGCGTGGTTTGTGATCCAAGTTGTCTAGACACCCGCCTTGCAGATTTGGCTAGCTATCCACTATTGCAGCTTTATCTTGTCCCCAATGACCTTCCCAATCACCGCTCTCCTCATTTTGTCAATACGGCCATCGTAATCCATGGTAGACTGAGGCACTCTATAAGTAGGCCTAAACTGTACTAGTTGGATCGTCTCCTCCGAGATATCAACTTTCCTCCATCGGACTATCACCACATGTAGCCTCAGCTACTTAATCGGCTTATTATTCTTAGACAACCCCAGTGGAGTGTGGCAAGATATGCTGCATAGAACTCACGGACTATGTAAAGGGCATATTTGCCTAGCTGTTGTGTGGTCCACCATAGTCAGTGCTCATGAAACCTAGCATCTAATCCGGGTACTCTATCTAAGCATGAGGCATTCAATCTAGACTCGTCATGAAATTGGTAGATCGGTTTCCCTTGCCCCTTAGGCTCCAACCCATGGACATATAATTATTTCATCCCTGGGACACACCATCTGCGGTCGGATTGGGGTTGGGATTGGACTTCCACCTGCTGGGCCTAGGAGGTACTCTCCGACACTGATTCCGACCTTGAGTATGAGGCGGTCATTTGTGGTAGGCTGCTATTTGAGTAGTCCCCATTACCCTGTTGTTCCTCCTCTTCAGAATGGGAGGAACTTCTAACTTCCATAGGCGTAGACACTGCAAATATCCAAGTCTGGGCTCTATTGGCTTCAGGGTATACCCTAACTCCGTGGACTTCCACAGAGCCCTCTGTATGCTTTGTCTCAGAGGATTCATCCATCAACCTCCGTTGGAGAGTTCGAACTGCACGTTTGTATTTAGGGGGCATTTTATCTGTAAACAAACCATAGAGCAACATATAAGTTCAAAATGTTTGATCCATTAAAACACATAACAAAGAACAAGAAATAAAAACAAATCAAAAAATAGATAGTCACTGATGCAATTGTAGGTTTGCAGATATGAGTGCAGTGACAACTCGTAGGGGTGACCTATGAGTCATACACCATCCTCTTAGAACCATAAATCCTATGAAAATGCTTTCTGATCTTAGATACGAGGCACAATTAAGACTCGTAGGGGGACCTATGAATCATAGTCTGAGGTCATACCTATTTTCAGAAACATTTTTCAGAACTCCGATAAGCTTCTGGACCCTTACTATGAGTCTTAGCAGGCACTACCAGTCATATGTGAGTCTTGTATGAGAAATTTGAAGGAACCACAGTTGACTGATGCTTTCTACGAGGGACCCTTACGACTTGTAGAGGAACCCACGAGTTGTAGGAGTGCCTAGTATCAGTAAAAAGAAGGCACCAGTGGTCCCTAACATTTTCCCACAAAAAGCATAAATCAAACACACTATTCAAAAAACTTGGCACACAACAACAATATCAAATAGTGGCACATAATAAATCCCTCAACAACATCAGAAATCCATAACGACCATTATCCGTAAGAATCGAATTCCTTTTAACAAAACTTCAAGTACACCGAAAGCAAAATACTTTCCAATCCCACACTTGATATCAATAGGACATTTAATAGAAATGCAATTGTCATTCAGACCATTTCAATCAAATCTAATAGATTAACACCTACGGAATACTCTCACACTAACCAATCTCCAATTCCGAAAGTAATTGATCAATGCTTAGATCCAAATTGGCACTACACTCAAAGGATTAAGCATTTACACAATCACAACAACCTACTGAAGAATTTTAAACAAGGTTCAATTCATTACAACATCTTTCAAGGCACATCAACTGTAGGTTTTTAAGATTATAGAAAAATATCATCAAATGTGCTTGAAATTTCATAGTTGAACATATACATACTCATCTATAGCATAACCCACCATCATAGTGCAGTAAGATTAACCAAGGAACTTACCAAATTGAAGAAAAATGAACCAATGAACTGTAGATGAAAAAATAAGCTAAAACCCTAGAAAATAATGCCCCTACCAGAATCTTGGATGGAAAATGACGTCGGTGACCGGAGTTTTGATTGGAAAATGGTGTGGATAATGAAAAAGGGTTTTTTGTCGCCTTAAGGGTTGTAAAACGAATTTGGGGGGTTAAATTTTATTTTGACCCCTTTTAAATGAAACCGGGTCAGCTTTGGTAAAACTATAGATCGGGACTACAAGACCTCGACTACAAGTCTAGGATATCTACGACTCGTAGGACCAGATCTCCCAACAGACCTAACACTTACAAAAATTTAGGAATTATACATAGGAACTACGAACCCCTTTTACGACTCGTAGAAGACTCTACGAATCATAAGATTGGCTCGTAGTGTATGTGCCAACTTTTGATCCTCACTAATTCTCTCTACCATGCATGACTATGAGTCATAGTGAGGACTACGAATCGTAGGCCTTATTATAGAGGCTACTCTAAGTGCCATTTTTTCGGTCCTCAATTCTTCAATTTTCACCTGCAAACAAAATCTCAAAACACAATAATTCCCAAAATATTACAACTGCACCAATATATTTCAATCATAAAAACAAACCCACCCCTTCTACCTAAGAATCTAAACAATCAAAAACACTTAAAACACCCAAACATTATCAAAAATGCTCGGGTTGCCTCCTAAGAAGCATCTTGTTTAACGTGATGGTTCGACTTTGTAATCTTTCTTCATCAACTATCATCGAAGGTCCACACCTCACTCTTGCACTCATTTGGGTGTTTCATGGATTGGCGAATAGCAGACATGACCTCTGCATCATTATCCCTAAGTCGCAGTTGACCTTAATTCATATCCACTAAGGCTCTCCCAGTAGCTAGAAATGGTCTTTCCAAGATGATGGGCACATCAAAATCAACTTCGCAGTCAAGGATCATGAAATCCACCAGAAAGATGAATTTATCGACTTTAACAAGCACATCAAAAAAGATTCCCTCAGCATTTTAAATTTTTTGATCTGCCATAAGCATCCTCATTCTTTTCGGGGTAGAAGTACCATGACCAAGCTTTTTGAATACAGTAAAAGGTATTAGATTGATGCTTTCTCCTAAGTCACATGATGCTCTTACAAACTCAACATCACCAATGGTACAAGGGATGGTGAATGCACTGGGGTCCTCTAACTTTTGCACAAGGCATTTGGTCATAATCGCACTACATTGTTGGAGTTCTTGTGAGAACTCTTTCCTCAGAGTTCACTTCTTGGTCACCAATCCTTCGTGTATTTCGCATACTCGGGCATTTTCTCCAAAGCCTCTAAAAGGAAAGTGCTGATGGAGAGTTGCTTTAACATCAAGAGGAAATGTTTGAATTTATCCTTTTTTTTCTTTTTCTCAATTCTTTGAGGGGAAGGAGGAGGAGGTTAGGGAATTGATTTCCGTTTCTTGTGCTGCCTTGCCTCTTCTTGTTGCATCCCAACAACCTTTGAATCTTCTCCCTCAACAACAACTTCACCACTAAGACCCTTCTCCTCAACTTCATCTACAATTACCAGCATAGGGGGATCTACGGTTCTCTTTCCACTCCTAGTCATCACTGCCATGCAATGCCCTTCATTCTTTTGGTTTTGAACCATATTGCTTGGTAGGGTGCTCTTTTAGCATTGGTTCAATTGTGAAGAAACTTGCCTCAATCATTGTTCTAGTTGCTTAATGGCCACCAAGTGAGAGTCTATTTTTTTTGTTAATACTTGAAATATTCTCTTTCATTCCCTTCAAAGTCTCATCTTGGTGGTTGGCTCACTTCAACAACTTTTCGATCATATCTTCAATCTTTGAGTTGCTTTACACCGGCATCACGGTAATGAGGAGGCACAGAAGGACCATTCCTGTAGCCATCTATTCTTCCCCACTCTACGTCTGGCACTCTTTATCTCTCATAGTATCTTCCCTGGTTGTCTCTATACATCCCATCAAGTTGGAGGTTCCGATCTTGATTCCCGAAACCTTGCCTCCAATAGTCTGAACTAGACCCTTGGGGGTTGTTTCAGAAACCCGCCACTTGGTTGCTTACAAAACATGCATCCTCATCAAAGAATGGATCATATAGATAGGAGCCTTCGGAGATTTTTGGGTAACTGCCTTGACACTTGCTAGGTTTTGCTTTAAAACCAAGTCCATACTTGTGCGAAGTTGAGCAAGTTGTTCCATGATCTCTTCGTTCACCTTTGCTTCCTCATTGTTAGTGTTGACCGCATAAGAATGTTTCATCACACCTCACTCTAATTGATCCCATGCTATATTTGTTTTGACCACCTAATCCATCCTTGCGACTATGAATGCAAAAGATTGGTCTAAGAACATGCCTCCCATAATTGTGTCAGTGCAAGCTTGGCTATTCTCATCAAGTGCCCGATAGAAAATCTCAACCAAGGCATCATCAAAAATCTTATGATCAGGGACCATCCTCAAGCATTTAGTAAACCTCTCCCATGTTGTGCTAATAGAATCACCCGACAATTGCTGAAAGTTGTTGATTTGTTCCTTGAGCTTCAACTTCTTAGATCTTGGGAAATATCTTTCAAGGAATACTCTTTGAAGCTCAGCCCAACTTGTGATAGTACCTTGAGGAAGCTCGGATAACCATATAGCTGCATTGTTAATCAATGACAATGGAAACACTCTTAAACCAACAACATCAAGAGAAAGGTTTTGTGTCCCCATGACACTCTTACAAACAAACACCACGTTTTGAAGATGACAGTGGGATCCTCCGAAGGTAGCCATGTGAATAGTCCATGGTTTTGGAGCATTTGGAGCAATCCAGTTGATACTGTGAACTTAGTATCCACCGGTAGAGGAGGCAATACTATGGCACCAGTAACATCCATAGCCATAGGGTTCAATCAATATTGATTCCATCCATAAGCATTTTCATTGAAGTCCCTAAGTTATATCTTGTTACCCCTTTGTTTTGAATACTCCTCTCTTCCCACATCCTCATTCGTATTCATATCCTCCTCAACCTTGATATCCTCATCCACTAGAGCCATTCTTCTTGTTAGTCGATGGATCTCCGAATTGACTGGAGCTAAGGGATTGCCTTGGCTCCTTGTATTTGGCATACAACCTAGTACACCCTACAACTAAAATCAACCCAAAAAAAAAACAAAAGTAAAATACACAAAACACTAGAAATCAATACTAGAACTAACTAATAGTGAAATCAAATCAAAACCTAGATGGATTCCCCGGCAACAACACCATAATTTTTGATGAACTTTTTATTTATACCGTCTTGATTTTCACGCTCCAATAAGAAAGAGATTACTGTCAGCAATTAACCTAACCAAATGTTAGGGTCGAATCCACAGGTAATATAGGGCTTGACTACAAGATTTTACTACTAATCATTTCAAGCATCAATAACTAAAATCTCTAAACGGGGAGGGGGGATTTGTGATTCAAAAACAAAAAGTATAATTATGACTTATACTACTATGAGGGAAAACACTCAATTTTAGGGACAACTTGGGAATTGTATTCCCCGTGATTCATTGACTCGATTCCCCTAGTAACATAACAACAATTGAAGATTAGCATGAAGGACAATAACTTAGGTTTTTCCAGCCCTCTTGTGAAGGTGAAGGTCGAATTCTACCATGGCGCTTGGTTAGCAACCATAGTGTGCCAAATAACAGTTACCAATTGTCCCAGTCAACCTCCCCTTGGTAAGGTTCGGTTGATTAGATGAGAAAAAATCGATCGAATCTTGTCATCTACTTTCCTTTTTCCTATTCGTCACTTCATTGGTCGGGATAATGATAGTAGGCTGGGTTTAGTGTTGGACACCACCAAACATTAATCATAATAGAGGGAAATAAATAATACATGCAAACCCCAATCATAAAAACGTAATAAACCTAGGTTATCTCAAGTCAACTACACATGATTCCGACAACCCCAAGTTGTGGGTTCTCAGATACTCATGGCTAAGGCAAAACAAGCAAAAATTGAACATACAAGACATAAATGAGAGTTCTATCAATAACAATGAATAAAGTAGGCCCCACAATTTGCAAACCCAGAAGCCTGATGGATCAACAATGAATACAAGGCAAGATTTGAGATCCCCAAAATGGGTTTCACAAGAGAGAACAATAAACTACTCTAAAAAACTAAGAAAAGATTCAAAAGGTGATTCTCCAATGTTTCCTAGTAGAAATCCCTTCTAAACACCTATATTAAACTATATAGAGTATTTACAAAATAACCATAGAATTTACACAAGAAAAATAGATGGCAGCTGATAAGTCTCACAGGTACAACTCGTAGGGATGACCAACGAGTTGTAGTTGGGGTCTCGTATCAGGTTCTTGACATCTTGGACTAAACTAGTATGACCTATATGTATGAGTTGTTGCTTGAGCTACGACTCGTATGTTCCTCTCGTAGTCTTGGTCTTCAGCTTTTGGTCCAACATTTTGGCTCACTGATTCTTGCTATGAATCCACCTATATGAGTCGTAGCAAAACTTATGACTCGTAGGATGGCCTCATAGGGTTGGCTCCCTTAGAAGATTTCTAAGTTTTTGTCTCTGATTCTTACTACGACATACCCTATGACTTATATCTTGGGATATGACTCGTATGGGTACTCGTATATCCTAAATTTCAGCAACATCTGCAACTTTTCTTCAAAATCATGCCAACCTACCTTTTCTACAAGAAAAAAAACACATAAAAACCATAAAAAGTCGCATTAAGAACTTAGAAAATCCCTTATTTTTGGCATCAAATGTGTTCTATTTGGACAGAATATTAGAACACATCAATCGAATGCTATCATCTACTTCTCTTTACCTATTCGTCACTACCTTTGTCGGGATCGTGATAGTAGGCAGGGTAGGGTGTTGGCCACTACCAAACAACAATCATAATGAATAGAAATAGACAATACATGCAAAACCCCGATCATAGAAATGCAATAATCTTGGCCATCTCAAGCCAACAACCCATGGTTCCCACAATTCCAAGTTGTGGGTGCTTAGCTACTCATGGCTAAGGCAAAATAAAAAAAAATGCAAAGAGAAGACATAGTTGAGAGTTTTACCCAAAGAAATGGTAAATGATAGCACTAGAAGTTGTCAATCACAATATTGTTATATTGAGAATGAAAATAATATGGGATTTGCACTCCCCAAGAGTGGGTTCTCCAAGAGAAAATAAAAATCTAAGCTAAAACCCTCAAGAAATCTTGAGAGAATAATAAAAAGTTATATTCAATGTCTAGAATTTCGAATCTTCTCCCTAAAACCCTAACATAAAGTGTTTATATCATTTACAAATTTACCCTAAAAATTACATAGAATAGACAGTTGGCATCTAGTTCGTCTCGCAGGTATAATTTAAAGGGTGACCTATAAGTCATAATTGGGGTATCATATCAGGTTCTTTACATTTTGGACTCAACTGGTTCGACCCACTTGTACGAGTCATTACTTGGGCTATGACTCGTATGCTCCTCTCGTAGTCCAGGACTTTAATTTTTAGTCCAAAGATTTGGTTCTCTATTTCCAACTACGAATACACCTATACGAGTCGTTTCAAGACTTACGACTCATAGGATGGCCTCGTAAGGCTGACCTTTACTTAGTAGACTTCGGATTTTTGGTCTCTGTTTCTTGCTACAAGATCACCCTATGACTCATAGGTGAGCTCGTATGTCCTGGGCTTCAGAAAAATCTGCAATTTTTCTCCAAAATCATGTCAACCTACATTTTCTGCAATAATAACACAAAAACACATAAAAACTATAAAAAGTTGCATTAAGAATTCACAAAATCCCTTGTTTTAGGATCAAATGTGCTATGTTTTGATAGCATATCAACACTCTTAACTTAGAATCGTTGCTTGTTGTAACAGCCCGTCCCCCACACGTGCATATATTGTCCGCTTTGCCAGCCATGGGTCGCCCATACGCCCATGCACCAGTGCACGGTTTTGTTTCTCCCAGGTTTCCCTGGGAAAAGGCCTATGCACATGTAAGTTCCAAGCCCCTTCAAATAGCTCA
>JAABOM020036477.1:0-16911 GCA_011800125.2 Solanum clarkiae
ATATATACACACACACTCACACAAGAATAGATAAAATGATCATGTATAATTATGATGCAGTGCAAATGAAATGAATGAATGCAAATTATGGGATGGAATCACAACTGTCACACAGCCAGTGTATACATCGACCAAGCTAAGACTATAAGGTAGAACCAATGGGGTCTCGTCAGACCATATACTGAAATCTCTCAACCTTGCCACCTTCTCATGTCAAGGTTTTTTTTTTTAAAAAGTGGCACAATCTCCACCTTTCCACCTACATGGTCAAGCGATTTTATAAAAGGTAGCACAGTATCTCAAAAAGTGGTACCTCTCACTCTTGCCACCTCCTCATGGTCAAGGGGATTTATAAAATGTCCTATAATATCTCAATCCTTGCCACTTGCATGCGGTCAAGGGGTGATACAAATGCAATGGGGAATGAATGCATGCCAATGCCACAAATCAATATGTATAAGTACAATATAATAATATAATCGAAAAATAACAATCATAGAATCAGAAAGGGAATGCCAAGAGCCTCAACTGGTACCACAAGCAATCAACATGTGTCAAATCATAACAATCACCCAAGAGCTGAATATATCGGTAACACAAAAATTCACAAGTCCCAAAAAGTGCACATGAGTGTCAGAATGTATCTCAAATACTATTAATTACCATAATGTTTTTCAAAAGATATCACAGGTATCATATTATCACAATAACATCCAACATATCTCGTTTATCAAGGACACATCTCAAATTGCTAACAATATCACAAATACTTCAATTCCAATACAATCGATATCACGATTTTTACCAAAATACTATCATACTCATCCAATTAATCAAGAAATAATTCAAAACTTACAATTATCACATAAACATAACCGATAACTCAATTTCAATCCCAAAAAGGCTAGTCGACTTACCTCAATGTCGAAACCACACTTGAATCAAGCTTCTGATCAAACTAAACTTCAAAACGAGCTCCAAATCAACCAACCATTTTCAAGAATAGATTATACAAATCAAAAGATAAATTCTAATACCCATATTGACACATATTAGATCCAGGGGAAAATGATAAAAAAATTAGGGCTAAATTTTGAAAATTCCAAATCTAGAAATTGAGCTCAAAATGAGGTTCTACAGGAAAATGGAGTTTATGGGTGAACATCCCATATTATTTAGTAGAAATTGTGGGAAAAATCATCATTTAAAGTTTGAATCGTGTTCTAGAAAACCCATAAAGATTAGAAGGTTGAAACAAAAAATTTAAAGTCAAAGTCATAACTTAATTACTGAAAATCAAAGATTTAGTGTTTAAAAAGTTTAGCGAAATAAAAATTCATGAAACTCCTTGCTCAAAATTGCACCTCCAAGCTTTTTAGAATTCAAAAAGGGAGATTATGGAATGGAGAATGCCCTTTATTAAAACTGTCAGAATCTCGACCACTACCCGATCACAGATCAATACCAAACCACAGACCATTCTTGGTGCTTCATCCTATTCAACGTATGAATCTTCTGCAACTTTGCCTCTGAAAATCAATCTGCGATACCCACCTATGACTCGTAGATTGGTCTATGGTTCATAAAATAATCCGTAGAGTGACCCAACACTTAAGAAAATTTTCATTACTTCAAGACTCTATCCACGAGAACAACTACGACTCATAGAACAAAATATGACATATCATGTTCTTTGTAGTTCCAACTTTAGAAACCCAAATCCTATATACTATTGTGACCTCTCGGGAGAATCAATGACTGACGATCATATTTTATGGTCCATAGTTCTATTTATGGACCGTAAAAAACATCCTTCCTAGATGGCCCTTACACTCATTCAATTTTTTAATCCAGTCTAACGACATCCATGAGCCTCGTTTATGATCCATGGTTTGAACCACAAGCCATAAATGACATACTCTTGACCTGCAATATTTTCAGTACCACTTCTTTTGCACTTTTTAACATCCTAACTAACGGATACTTACAGAAGGTGATTGGGTCTATTTGAAGGTTTCCTCTATGAAAGAAGTAATGCATTATGGAAAAAAAATAAATTGAGTCCTAGGTATGTGGGACATTACAAGATTGATAAATGAGTTGGGAAGATGGCCTACGAGCTAGATTTACAAAGAGTTAGACATGGTTCATCTTGTGTTTTATGTGACGATGTTGAGGAAATTTATGGGTGATCTAAATTTCATTTTTACCAGCTGATCTATGGCTCGTGGATGGAATAATGAGTCTTAGACTAGCTTTGTGGTTTGCTCCAAGGCTTGGTAAAAATTTTGAACAGTAGAGGTTAGTGTATGAAGGCACTCTATGAGTCGTATATGGAATTATTGCTCGTAGATAAGTGTCATAGTTGGACTATAAAGGATGCAAAATTTTCTAAGTCTGGAGGGCATCTACTAGGACTATGTATGACCCATAAATGAAAGTATGAGTCATAGAAGTAGACTCATAGAGTGAGATTCAGAGACTAGTTTAGAAACCAAAAGTCAATGGGATGAAACCCTAGTCTACGAGTCATATTCCAATTCTATGACTCATAGATTGCACTCGCGCATGGGTCCGACAGAATTTTAATGAAGGACTGTTCGGTCATTTCCTACCTGTGTAACCCCTAAACTATGTCATTTTGATCCTACCAACTACCCTAACCACCTCAGTTCTCTTAAAACTACCTTTAAACTCAATCACTCTCGAAATCTCTCTAAAAGTTCTAAGTCTTCTCTCTCAAGTAGAACCTCCATTGAAGAACCAGGGATTCAGGCTTTATCAAGGATTTCAGGGTCAATTCATCTAGATTCTTTAAGTTTCTTCGTTGAGGTATGTAGAGTTTTATCCATGGACTCATTCCTTACCATGGATCCCAATTTAGTCTCTCCTTTTTTTCTCAAGTTCAAGTATGAATTTTTATGGGTTTTCATGACTTCATTCCAAATGTTGAGATTATGATTATTACATTATTAATTTATTTAATTATGCATGAATTTCATTATTTTCATTTAAGTTCAAGTGATTTCAAGTATGTATTGATTAAGGCTTGTTGAATTGATATGGGTTCCTTTACTAATGATTCAAATTGATTTCAACTGCATTAATCTCATATGATTTTTTTTCCAGTTTCATGATTTTAACCTTATTGATGAACCCATGTTATGCCAAAGTTTCCTATTAAGATGTGATTTTCATGAAGATGATTTCAAGGATGGATCTATGTTTTAATAATGATTACGAGTATAGCCTAAGACCCTAAAGTTTATGTAATGATGATAAGATGGGGAGTATACCCATACTTAATGCAGGCGTGTGGATGGACTATTCTTATGACATAATATTTGATGAGGTTATGATGCCTATTTACAAGCTATGAAAGTGTGATTTCTAAACCATGATGACTATGTATATTGCAAGATTATGTATTATGTGGGATATGATTTAGGAACGAATGAACTTAAGTGAGAAGGATTATACTCAATGATCCTTATATAAATTCTCATGTCTCATAACTATGTACCACTGTAGAATTATGATTATGCTCCTATAAGGTATTAAGTTAGTGGATCCACGAACTTAGAATACTCTCTGTACTGGGATTGAGCCTATAGGGTGGGGTCTATACACGCATGTGACACTCACCATACTAGGATATAGCATATAGGGTAGGGGTCAAGCCTAACTTGGGAAGTAGGCTCCTCTTTCTCCGGTATAGAAGCAACATTAGGATTCCATGTATTAGCCTGCAAGATCTTATTGTTATTTATGCTCCTGTTTCCACATATATATGTATGGTAGATTAAGGTTTTATGATGCTTCCCTTCATGATTTTTAATATGAATTGATCATACATATTTTGTATTTATTTTATTGTTATGTTATGCATATTGCCATTATAGTTATGATGTCTTTGGATACATTTCATGCCTACATACTTAGTACATTCTATGTACCAGTACATACTCTTTGCCTACATGATTTAAACATGTAGGGACAGATGACGACGAGCGTACTCCTAACTTTCTTGGCTAGAGATACACATCATACTTTGAGGATTGGATAAGTTCCCATGCTTCGGTGACAAGCCTTATTCATGCTTATATTTTGTTATATTGAAACTTTATGACTTCACTTTATCTTGAGGGGGAGCTATTATGTTCTAGACCCCACTAAGATCTATGATGTAGAGATAGTGGCATGTTTGGACCTATGATCGATGATATAATTCCCTTTTTGGGGAATATGTGATTCCTATTCTTAGTTTTATAAGGTCAACCTTGCTATCTAACCCACTTAGGAAGCCTAGAAAACTTAGACTCAACCCTCTTTTTCCACACTTTAGATCTAGTCCAACACAGAACACTGACTACGAATGTAAGAACACATGCACGTACTGGAATAAGTCTCAACTTTGTATTTAACTCTTGCCACAAAGAATTACACAAAACACTTAGCCTTACAAAATTTATCTGAGCCAACACACTACCTATGACTGGTTTGCTTGTTCCTCTAAATAGGCCATAACACCTAGTCATGTGCTTGCCAATTCAGTTGACATCCCAAACTAATAGGCCAATTAAAAATTTAAATATACAAGTTACAGGTAGAAAAGTCACAAATGGCTAGAAACTACCAAAATCACCAACTGCCCATATATGTGCAAGGCATACGCGAGCAACCTTCTAATTTGGCGTTAACATAGTGCCTTAGAACCTAGATTCTCCCCGTGCTCACATGCATGTGCCATGCCTAGGCCCTTCATACTTGTCTATGCCATGGCACAAGTCCTGCCTGCATAACTTTCCATTGAGGTCCAATTTTCTGTGCCATTGTATTTTTCCAAAACTTAGCCTTAAACTTGTTTATCTAGTCCTTTGCCATATCAAAACCTTGCTTTCTCCTTAGCTTGCCCATCCTTTGCCATTCTTTAGCCGCATCTTGCCTTGTATGCCTTAGCCACGCTAATGGCAAGGTATTCGTTCACTTAAACTCAACCTTGACTGAAGTCATGTGTCCTTGTGTAGGTTTATCAAGTAAATCCATAGCCAAGCCCAAACCACTCGAGCCTTGAAGCTGAAGGTCTGACAAACTTTCCCCACTCGATGATCTCATCATTCTTAATGAGGAAAAATGAAGATATGCTTTAATCTGGTCCTCAAAATACCACAGTGATATTTCTTTCTCCCAGGTTGTATCATATGCCTGCTTTCCTTTCCAATGAATCAGAAACTTTATCCGCTTATTCTTCTTGTTGTATCCCCGAGTCCTATGATCTAGAATCTTCTCAATATGATGGTTAAACTATTCTTGCAAAACAGAAGGAGCACATCTAGATTTTGACCTTGTTAGATCCACAGTATCTCCATAGAAAGGCTTCAAATAGCTCACTTGGAATGTGAGGTGGATCTTAAGTCTTTCCAACCGATTCAACCAATAAGAAACTTCACCCACTTATTCTACAACTTCAAAGGTATGTCATATTTTGCAATCAATGAAGGATGAATTGCTTTGCCACTAATTTTCTTCCAAATCCGTGGAGATAATTTTAGCAACTCCTTGTCTCCAACTTGGAACTCTAAAGCACGTCGATCTCTGTCATCATACTTCTTCATTCATTTTGCTGCCTTCCTCGAGCTATCTTGTGCCTCATCCAGCATTTCTTGCTTGTCTTGCACATACTTTTGAGCAGTAGGATGTTTCCCTTGCACATACTTCCAATGGTGTATTAGGTTGCATATCTAACGCTAACTCAAATGGACTTTTCTCTATTGCTGATGGCTTGGCTAGTTATAATAAAATTGTGCACTATCCAACAACTCAACACAATTCCTTATGTTCGTAGTCACATAATGTCTGACATATTTTTCAAGAAGATGATTGATTCTTTCTTTCTGTCCATCAGTTTGTGGGTGTTTTGCCATTGGGAAGTTCAAATCAGTACCCATCATATTGAACAAATAAGTCCAAAACTAACCAGTGAACCTATCATCATGATCACTCACAATATCCAATAGGACACCAAAGTTTTTCACAACATGCTTACAAAATAACTCAGTAGCTACTTCAAAAGAACATAAAGTAGGGGCAGCAACAAAGATATCATATTTTGAGAACTTGTCAACTATAACCATAATTGATGCTTTTTCATCCACTTTTCAAATCTGATAATGAAGTCCATTGAAACAAAAGCCCATGGACTCTCTGCTATAGGTAGAGGTTGTAATAAACCTGCTTCCATTATTCTATTTCATCTTTTCCAGTTGAAACACTGGACACGATTTTATATAGGCTTCAATGTCATCTTCCATTTTTCGTCCAATATAATTTTGGGACAACAATGCCATCATCCTTTCAACACCAGAATGTCCATCAAATATAGTATCATGTGTTTCTTTGAGGAGTTTGTTTCGCAGCCCATCACCTTGAGGCATAACGACTTGATGTACTGTCAAAACACAATACTTTTGATGCCTAAAACATAGAATTTTGTGTGTTCCCGATGGGACATTTATGGTTTTTATTTATTTTTATGTTTAGTTTTGCAGGAAAGTAGGTTGTCCATACTTGGGCAAAAGTTTTCTGGTTTTTGGTGATTTATGAGACCCTATACGAGTTGTAGTGGTAGTTCCGTGCAAATTATAGTAAAGGATGATATCTGAAGATCAACTGTATGAGACCTCTATATGAGTAGTAGAGCATTCAATGAGTTGTCCAGTTTCGTGAAGAATTCAAGAGAGAAGATAATTTGAAGCAGTTGAAGCCTACAAGTCTGAAGTACAAGTCGTAAATCAGTTTACAAGTCGTGAAGATAGTTCGTAGAAAAGAAGTCCAAGATCCCAAAAGTTGAGTATGAGACCCCTATTATGACTCGTAAATCATATTACGAGTCATAAAGACCTTTTACAGAAGTCACCGACCAATTTTTCAATTTTGTTAAAGACTTAATTGTTATTATTATACAAGTATTTTTAGGTCATTATTCATGGGGAGCCGTCACATTCAGTGTAATTAGGGTTAGAATACAATACTTGGAGAGAAAATTAAGAGAATACAGTTGTGAATTAATTTGATCTTCAAATCGTGTGATTCTCAATCAATTTTGGATTTTCTTGATAAGTGTTTAATTATGTCTTTTCAATTCATAATTTCGTCATCTACCTATAACATGAATAGCTAAAACCATAACTTGGGTTGTGGGAACCATGAAGATCTAACCAAATAAACTCGGGTAATTTGCAATTCTTGGAATGGACATTTACATGTATTAATCAATTCTCTTTGTTTTGCATATTTTCTAGTGGTGAACAAAACTAAAACTTGCCTGGTGTTACTTTCCCGATCAAGGTAGTAATGAATAGGAAAAGAGATTAGTTAACAAGATTCGATGATGTGTTTTCCTCTAATCAACCGAACTAGACCAAGTGAGGTTGACAAGGACTATAGGTAATGGTTAGAATTGCATACTATGGAGATTTTCTAAGTCACATAGTGAAATTCGTGTCTCACCTTTGACCAAAGGACTTGGTGAACTTAAATTATCGTTGTGCATGCTACACTCTAGTCGAGAATTGAGTTATCCGGTGTTATTGCGTTGGTGAATCATGGGGAATACAATAACCATGTTGCTCCCTATTATTGATTCTCTCCCATTATAGTTAGTGCAGTTTGTTTTCTTATTGATTACTTCAACCCCCCACCCCCTAGTGGAATTGAGTTGGTTAATTACTTGAATCGCTTGTTTGTGAATTATCATGAGTCTATGTATTCCCTGTGGGACGCGACCCTAAACTAGGTTAGGGTTTAAATTTCGAAACAACTACTTTATCCTCTAAAAAGGAGGTTTAACTTGGGCATGATCAAAACTTATGGCGGCTAGACTTAGTTGAATTCACTAGTAATTGTAACTCGAGTTTTAATCCTTAGTTCCCTTGTATTTTACTTTTGTTTTTGTTTTTTTTTCTTGCAGGGTACACTACTAGTGTATTCCCAGCATTAAGAGTCAAGGAAATTGCTTGACTCCATTTGATCCGGAGATCCAAAGAATTACAAGAAGAGTGGCCCAAGAAAATGCCAACAATGCGGCCAATGTAGTTGTGAATTGGGGTAATAATGATGATGAAAGAAATAAGAACTCACCTCCTTTGGAGGATATTCCATAGCCTCAGCATTTCAATGATAATGGTTACCGATGAAATCAGTAGAGGTTGAACCCCATGGCCATGGATGTGAATGGGAGCTATTGTGTTGCCGCCACTACTGACAAAAACAAAGTTCACAGTCTCTAGTGGGTTACATCAGATGCTGAAGAACCGTAGGCTATTTGCAGGCTTACCATCAGAGGATCCACGTAAACACTTGCACAATGTTGCATATATTTGCAAGAGTATGATGGGAACAAAAAATCTATCTATGGATGTTGTAGGAATTCGTATCTTCCCATTGTCTCTTACGGGCAATGCTGCATTTATGGATATCTGAGACCCCACAGATTTCAATCTCTAGTTGGTTAGATTTGCAGAAGGCCTTTTTGGAGAGATACTTCCCTAGATCAAAGAAGCTGAAGTTGAAGGAGAAGATCAACAACTTTTGAGCAACTTCTTGGTGATTCAATAAGCACTACTTGGGAGCAATTTACTAAGGTTTGAGGAGGATCCCTGACCACAAGATAGTTGATGATGCCTTAGTGGAGATCTTCTAATATGCCCTTGATGAGAATAGTTAGGCTTATGCTGACACTATTATGGGAGCCATGTTTCTAGGTCAACCATTTGCAAGGATTGCAGAGCGTATGGACCAAGTGATCGGGAGAATCGTGCATTGGGGAAATAGGATAGAGCTTCCACGAAGGGTTCATATGTTGTTAGTGTGGGTTCAGATCAGGCCTAAATTAATGAAGCGATTATGCAATAACTTTCTCAGCTTCGCACAAGCATTGATGTGGTAATCAAGAAAAACTAAGAAAGAGTAAATGTGGTGGTTCACCATCCTCCACATGCACCCATGTATGAGGAGCCTTATTATGAGCAGGATGCTTATTTTTTGAATGATCACATGGGAGGTTTCTAGACTAATGCCCAAGGTTACAATCAGGACTATTGGCGCCAAGGTCAAGGAAATCATGGTCGGAACTAAGGTAGAGATGGCTTATAGAGACAATCGAGGTGGTTTTTATTATAGAAACAGGGGTCCAAATGCAGATTGGCGTCGTAACAAAGGCTTCAAAAATGGTCCTTATGTGACACCATACAACCATGACACAGGTACAAGTAATTCTAGAATTGAAGAGATGTTTGATCGCTTGTTGAAAAAGGCCGATACACAAGATGAAACTCTAAGGGGCATGAAATCTAATATTTCAAGTATTAGTCAAAAGATAGAGTCGTATTCTGTAGCTATAAAATAGCTTGAGTAACAGTTTGGTCAACTTTCAAGTTAGTCGAACCAATATCAGAGAGGTACATTGCCCAGCAATATAGCACTAAATCCAAAGAATGAAGGGAAATGTATGGCGATTACTACTAGGGGTGGCAAGAGGACCATTGATCCTCCTATACCGGTCGAGATAGAAGATGTTCGTGAAGAGATGGTTGCAACAAAGGATGTGGGTGAAGAAGATGATGGTGGTAAGGATGAAGTGAGTGACGTAGCTAAATATCCAAAGAAGTTTAAGCCCATCCTTAGGCCTTCTCCTCCTTTTCCCTAAAGAATCAAAAAGAGGGAGGAGGAAGGCAAGTTCAAGAACTTTCTTTCCATGCTAAAGCAACTATCTATCAACATCCTTCTTATTGAAGCATTGGAGAAGATGCCGAGTTATGCCAAGAATATGAAAGACTTGATTACCGAGAAGCACACTGTGATTCAGGAGCTTTCTCAAGAGTTTCAGCATTGAAGTGTCACAACTACGAAGTCCTAGCTCAAAAGAGTGAAGACCTAAGTGCTTTTACTATACCTTACATTATAGGAGATGTGGAGTTTGCAAGGGCATCATGTGATTTGGGTGATAGTGTCAATTTGATGCCTCTTGCGGTCTATAAGAACTTGGTTTAGGTGCCCCTACTCCTACTATTATGTAGTTGTTGATGATAGATAGAACGGTGAAGAAACCTATGGGGATACTTTATGATGTGTTGGTAAAGGTAGAAAATTTATATTTCCTACAGATTTTGTGATCCTTCATTGTGAGGTTGACTTGAACATCCCAATCATCTTAGGAAGACCATTCCTAGTGACTGGGCAA
Source organism: Solanum clarkiae (assembly GCA_011800125.2). NCBI lineage: Eukaryota > Viridiplantae > Streptophyta > Magnoliopsida > Solanales > Solanaceae > Solanum > Solanum clarkiae. The sequence continues at coordinate 10,241 of JAABOM020036477.1, forward strand.
GCTCTAGTGGATGTGAAAACTATTTAAGTCAGGTTTAGACTGATGGATGACATCCATCAGTCCATGAAGCATTCTGATGAGCTCAAGAGTGAGATTTGGGAAATTGGTGAAGTCTAGTAACCAATTTTTCTAAGTCGTGCCGCAACAATAAATCAGGCGTTACTTGGGAGGCAACTCAAGGTTTTTGATGTTATTGCATAGTTATAGGTTCTTCTTTTGGTTTTTGGATTCATAGTTATTTATTTTGTTGTGTTTTATTGCTATTTTTGACATTGGGTTGGTTGCATTTTGGGTAATTATGTATTTCATGAAGAGAATGCAGGTGCAGGACTAAGTTAGCAAATTGACTGAGAGAAGCATCTGGTTCAATTTCTATGAGATGGGGTTATGTGTCGTAAAGTGACTAGGATAATTGTGCACTCCAATCCACAAGCCAACTTTTTGATTCAAAGAGCAATCCATCCATAAGTCGTGAATGGGTTTCATAGATCTCAGGTAAGTTTCTTAAATTTTTCTAAGTGTTGAGGGTTCTACAAAACCATGACTTACGAGTTATAGATCCATGTACAACTCATAATTGGGGTCTCATAGACCCAAGCCTAGTAATTTTAACTGCTGACCCTGTAAAGTATAAATAGAAAGGTTAAAATTAATTTGACCCTATTTGACATAATTGACCGTAAAACCAAGCTAACCCTCCCCTTTGCAAATTTCGATCATTCTGATTCCATTTTCTAGCATGATTTCCGGCAACACCTAGGGCTTTGTCTTCATTAACCTTCTCCCTCTTTTTCAAGTTCATCACTATTCTCGGTAAGTTTCTTTGTTTAATTTTAATATCAAAAGTTGCCTTGTTCTTAATTTTTTGATGTGATGGTTGTAATGAGTTGGGTGTTTAAGCATGAAATTCTTGTTGAATTTGAATTTTGAAGGTGAAATTAGGGTTGCCCTTGATTGAATAACTTAATTCATTCCGAAAATTAGGTATATTTGGCTTTAGTATAGCTAATTATTGTGCCTATGGGATCATTTACCCATTTGATTGAATGGTATTGAATAGTTTATGATTGCAAATTGGTTATTGATAATATAGGATCATGATATTATTTGAGTCAAATTGAGATGGTTGAAATTGTTGGAAAATTGATGTTCGTTCATTTTTCGATTAGGTGATTATATGTTGAAATTGTTGTGGGTAACGGTTGTTGTGTGCTAAGCATGTGGGTGCATGTGTTCTTGCTTCGATGCTAGTAGAAATGGTGTTTAAAATGCTCTTTGGGGTCCATGTGATGGACTTAGAACCTGAGATTTTTGGTACACATGTGTATTTTATGACCAGTAGAGCAACCTATGAGTCGTAATTGCCCCTTATGGGTAATTTTAGAAACTTTATGTTCTGAGTATTCATCAGACGAGAGCTTCTACGACTTGTAGATAACTTTAGGTCTCGTAGATCCCTGCGTATTTTTAATTACTCTCTGGAATTCTATACGACCCCATTATACGACTCGTAAACCTCTTTACGAGTCGTACCTAGGTCTCATAGATTTTCTGAGTTAGCAACGTTGTTCTAAAGCACTGGTCTAAGAGAGCACTTTACGACTCGTAGTGCTCACTACGACTCGTAAAAGGGCTTTCCTAGAACCCTTCTGCAACTAATTCAGATTACCTTTTCCATTTTATTTCTTGATTCTTAGGGTTGATTATGGTGTGTTTACATCTATGTTTTAGGTACTACGACCTCGAAAAGAAATTTCTCAATGATCGAGGACTTTAGGAGAAAGATCAGGGATGTGCCTTTAGATGCTGAGCCTTCAGAAACTGAGCATACCCCTTAGCTGAGTGGGTTATTGGAGATATTTGATGCCCAGCCTAACCCAGAGAAATATCGACCATAAACTAAAGCTGCTGCCAGAGCTGGGCAGCCTCAGGATTAGGTTGACGGTCCTTCCTAGTCTGTAGAGGAAGGTAGTGATGAAAGGTGCATGCCCTAGATGACTCCTTCTAAAGAGAAGCCTAGTTTCGAGGAGGGATCCAAGGAAGGGGCAGAGGTCGAGTCCTCCGTCACACCATCTTCAGCATCAACACCGGATGCCCATGCCAACCAGTGGTGCGTCAACGGTATGGAGGAGATATTCTTGGAGGGTATACAGCCAAAGGAGCAGGGTAAGCCAACCCGTTCTATATATGAGGAGCCCAGGGTCATAGATGATGGTCTAAGTTATGTCCCAAGTCTTCCTGACACAATGATATTTTATGGGATCAAATGGCTGATAGAGTCTCTTAGTAGGTACTCCTCGATTTAGGTGACCGTGTTTCATGCATCATACACAACCACTATTTAGTGTAGTATTCCCAAGGGGAAGAAACCTCTTACTCAGCCCAAGCTTACAGAGACATGACTGAGAGGTCAGCGGGTCAACATTTCAGAGGAGACCATCCGTCATATGCCTTGTGGTCCCAAGTATCATGCCCCCCGATCTGTAGCAGAGTTTGATTACCTGTTAGGGTAGGCCAAGAACTCATTGGTTATGAACGATCCTGAGCATTAGACTATACTATTGAAATAGGTGGCTAGTCATATCACAAAGTTACGTACAGAGCCTGCTTGGGTCACCACCCACACGGAGCCGATCTTGACAGCTTCACTCAGTTTTCCAGCCATGTTTTGGTGGGCCATTTTTAGATCACACATCCGGCTGACCTTAGAAGATAATACACTTACTAAAGCATACGGTTTTGGTTCCTAGCATCTTGGCTGGCTATGACGTAGATTGGGCCCGACTCATCGCCAAGCAGATACATGAGTCAGCACTAAAGAGGGACACCTCAATCCCATTTCCAATTTTGATATAAAGGCTCTATGTTGTGTCAAGGGTGGAGACTTTACACAAGTTGGACTGATTAGTTGAGGGCCAGCATACTTTGGAGCCCAGCTTGATAAAAGCTTATGAGAACCCAGTGGCACTCCAACGAGTACATCCTCTACCTCTGCCTGAGATATTTGCTTCGGTGCCACCACTTGAGGGTTCAGAGATTGACAACACCACCGCTGCTACTACTACTAAGAAGAAGCCCCTGTAACGTGGTGTAGATAAGGTTAACAGGTATTTTATTGTTGCTATCTTAGCATAGGCCACTACTTCACAGACTCCTACAGTGGGCATGGTCCATGTGTCTTCCATGTCTGTTCAGGCCTTGGCACAGAGATTATCACATGCTGAGTCATAGCTGACTCAGCATATACAATAGATTAGGCCATGGGTCTGGCAAGTTATTGTAAACTTAGATTAGCAGAGTCGGGCATTCACTATTGCTACTATTCAGGAGCGTGTTTCTGCAATGGATGCTCACATCGATAGCTTTGAGGAGTGGGTTCAAAAGATATTGGCTTAGGCTCGACCTTCGTATTTGTCACCATTGAAAATAGAGATCCAGATTCTTAGGGCTGACTTGACAGCATCACTTACGGTGCTAGTTTCATTGCCAGAGGCGACATCTCTGGTCCTTAATTTGTTTGCTCCGGATGAACCTACCGATTCTTCCCTCGAGAAGAGACATTGGATGGATGAAGATCCAATGGACAGACGTGTATGTGTGAGGACTGAGGAGAAGGATATCGAGCCTGGCTCAGGCATGAGGCAGAGATTCTATGAGCTCGGGAGGACAATCAGTTGAGGAGTATTGGCCCCTCCAGATAGAGTACTTGAGGAGACTACCCCAAAGGAGGGGGATGACCAGACCTAGCCTGAGAGTGGCGCTTAGGCTTCCAGGTATGGTTTTTACCCCTATACATTCTATTTTTGCTTGATTTGGTGCATCGGGGGCAATGTACAACTTTTTCGATGGGGTGTGGGTAGTTATCGGCCTCAGTGAAGTTTTGAGTAGCTTATGGTCCATAACTATCCAAATTTTTGATCCTAAGGTTTTCTAGCTTGTGTTATTTTCCTCGTGGAAATTTAATTTCTATTGAACCAGCATATTTAGGATGTTTAGATAATATTTGTAGCATATAATGCTAATACTTATGGCACATAGCATGTTTTTATATTTTTTTTTTGGAAAATTGGTACTCACAAAAATTTTTGATTAGTGGTTAAATGGCAACCATGCATGTTTAGGTGTTTGGCAATATCCATTCTAATAAGTAAAGGTAATTTGAGATATGAAGCACGATCTTTAGTCTCTTGTTGATAATGTATGTTGTGCCATGTGAGTGTGAGCTTATTTTGCTAGATTCGTGCATTTTTTGCTAATTCAAAATTTGCCTTGTTACTCTAAGTTAGATTGTAAATTAAAAGAATTCGAAAAAGATCTCAGGCCTTTGTTCTTTAAAAAGTTCACTTTAGCCTAAAATGACCAACAAATGATGTTTTATCCCTTGTTCTAATTATTTGAGTCTTACATGTACCAATTCTTTCAAAAACACTCAACTAGCCTAGCCTTATCTAGTGATAAACCTTGAATTTAGCCCTGGTCATTAGTTGAGCATTGTAGACCTTGACTGAGGCAAAAAGCCTAATTTGAGGGTGGCTACCAAAAGTGGCCCTGGTTCTGATGAGAGATATTGTGTACTTCAATATAGGCTAAAAGCATAAGTTGAGAGTGGCCGATGTAAGGGTAAATCACAAAAATAAGGTAGTGAGTTGGGAATGAGGAGAAAAATAAGAAAAATTATGTACCGGGTGCAAGAAAAAGAAAATATGCCTTAGATATGAGCTAAAAAGCAAAATAAAGTGTAAAGATAAGGCAATAGCTGAAAAAATGAGAGGAAAACACCCAGAAAAGCTTGAATGAGGAAAAAGAGAGAATAAGGTGAAAAGCGTAGAATTGGTAAGGTGAAAATGATGAAAAACACCATTTAAGGAGCGTCTTTAGTCACTATTTTTCCCATAATATCATACCAAATCCCCCTGAGCCTATGTTACAAGCTTAGAAAGCCCTAAAGTGATCCTAGTCTAGTTAGTTGAAGGTCTGAGTCATGTGTATAGGGGCAAGCCTATAGTATTAGTCATTATGCATAAATATCTTTCTTGAGAGTGAGTTTTCTTGCAAAGTCCCATGATAAAATTTGAAATTATTTTTGAGTGTCATAAACTGGGACTTCTTTCTGTGAGGGCACTTGCATTGCATTGTTAGCATTTGACTTGTTCAGTGATTGTGGGTTGTTGATATTCCGTTGCTTGTTATAGTTGTGTTGTCATATGCACCAGTTTGCATTGGTTTGGTAAATAGCCATCTGATCCTGTTTTGAAAAGTTGGTATGGGCACCTGAGTTTGAATTGTATGTGATGTATGTCATTGAGTTGAGGTCTGTGTGTTACGGTATTGTCTACATAGATTAAGTCATCGCTTGAGGTCAAGAAACAATTTTAAATTGGGGTGTTGATGTTCTGTGAAAATACATCATTTTTGATGCCTAAAACTTAGGATTTTATGTGTTCCCAATGTGACATTTATGGTTTTATATGTTTTTGTGCTTAGTTTTGCAGGAAAGCAGGTTGGCCATGACTAGGGGAAAATTGCAAAGTTTTCTGGTTTTTGGTGATTTACGAGACCCTCTACAAGTTGTAGAGGTAGTGTCATGACAAATTCTAGTGGATGATGATATCTGAGACCTTATACGAGTCGTAGAGCATTCTATGAGTCGTATAGACAGGTATCGTGAAGAATTCTAGAGAGGGATAATTTGATGTAGTTGAAGCCTACGACTCTGAAGTATGAGTTATAATTCTGTTTATGAGTTGTGAAGCTGGTTCATAGAAGCGAAGTCCAAGATCCCAGAAGCTGAGTACGAGAACCTGATTACAACCCTTAAATCACATTACGAGTCGTAAAGACCTTTTGTAGAAGTCGCTAACCAATTTTTCTATTTTATTGCGTACTTAATTGTATTTACTATAAAAAGTGTTTTTAGGTCATTATTCATGGGGAGCCATCGATTTCATTGTAATTAGGGTCAGAATACAATACTTAGAGAGAAAATTGAGATAATACAGTTGTGCATTAACTTGATCTTCAAATCTTGTAATTCTCAATCAATTTTGGATTTGCTAGATTCTTAACTCGATTGGGTAAGTGTTTAATTATATTTTATCAATTCATAATTTCTTCATCTACCCATAGCATGAGTAGCTAAATCCACAACTTGGGGTTGTGGGAACCATGAAGATCTAACCAAATAAATTCGGGTAATTTGCAATTCTTGGAATGGCTATTTGCATGTATTATTCAATTCTCTTCATTTTGAAAGTTTTCTAGTGGTGGCCAACATTAGAACTTGGCTAGTGTTACTTTCCCGATCAAGGTAGCAATGAATAGGAAAAGAGACTGGTTGACAAGATTCGATGATGTGTTCTCCTCTAATCAACTGAACTAGACCAAGGTGAGGTTGACAAGGACTATAGCTAAATGGTCAGTATTGCACACTATGGAGATGTTCTAAGTCACATAGTGAAATTCGCCTTCACTTTTGTCCATAGGACTTGGTAAACTTAAATTATCGTTCTGCATGCTACACTCTAGTCAAGAATTGGGTTATCCGGTGTTATTGAGTTGGTGAATCATGGGGAACATAATACCCAAGTTGCTCTCCATTATTGATTCTCTCCTATTATAATTAGTGTACTTTGTTTTCTTATTGATTGCTTCAACCCCCCCCCCCCCCCCCC
>JAABOM020036487.1:0-16910 GCA_011800125.2 Solanum clarkiae
GGTTACCTAAGAATAGAAAGTGTTTTGTATATATATATATATATATATATATATATATATATATATATATATATACATCAAGCTTTTGCTTTTATGGGTACCAATGTTTTATTGTTGTTCAAGCTCCCTACCGCCTTCACTAATTTCTTGAAGCATCAAATATTCAAATGCAAGTTATTACTACTACATAACGTTGGGTTAAAATCTGATAAACCAGTAAAGATTCTTGCTCAGCTTGAGACTCTTCCTCCTCAATAACCATACCATTAGTTTGAAGGTTAACTAGAATATCATCTTCTTCTTCGATGATCACATTAGCATTATGTTGAAGGTTAACTGCAATATCATTCTCTTCATCCTCGATAACAGTAGCCTAAGTTTGAAAATTGAAATACCATGCGCTTCTTCCCATGTCTTTTTTTTCTCTTCTCTGCTAAGGGGCCATGGCTCAGATTTTCAGCAGAATGATAAAAAAATATCTAAAACCATATGATTCAACTGGATATTCAATTTCTATAACATTTCGATGTCACAACCCAAGCCTAGGGCCCAGACATGAGACGACTTATGGGGAATGCGAATGGGACCCCAAGCAAACCTCTTACATATCATTACAAATCCTTAGTCGCAGAAGCAATGAAATACAACAAGAGATAGTAAATAGGGATAATCAGGGCTAAGGGACAACTTTCACATCATAAACATCAAGAGTCAAGAGAGATTCAAGCTCATAGCATAATATAAGATATGTCCAACAACACCTCTAAAACATAGATATTTAGCGGGGGCCAAGGCAAGCAATCAGGATCACCCTCATAGTCAATACATACATAAGAGAAAATAGTTCTAATACATAGCATGAGATCATAAACATTGTCCCCCAAATGGAGTACTCACAAACTAGCTTGAGAGACAATCGTACTAGCCACGTGGGAAGGGTGATCAAGCGGGGTTCCGATTCCTACATGGTGACATCATGTAGTCATAGAGTATGCGTTAGTACATTTGAATGAACTAAGTATGTAGGATACAATACAATAAGTATAGGCACCATAAACAAAATGCATAATGTAGGCAATAAATAAGCATATAACAATATGACATGTATGAATGATGCTTGAAGTAAAATCGTGCTTATCTAGAAGATAATACATATGTAAGGAGGGACCATTAATAGTGAATATCCAAGGCCTATCACCCCCTTGGAGAGGCGAATGAGGTACGAACCACTCAAATATTTGATGAGGTATACACCCATCAACAAGGTTGATGGAGTACAACCACCTAACGTGGTTATCAAGGTACAAATCCCTCGACATTGTTGTACAGGACTACCACCTCCCAAGTGAGGTGATCAAGGTACAAACTCCTCAACAAGGTTGCACAGGCCTACCACTTCCCTAGCGACGCGATCGAGGTTCAAACCCCTCAATAAGGTTACCCGGGCCTACAGCCTCCCGAGTGAGTCTTGGTCAATTCCCAACACTCTAGAGATAGTATCATATACATACTTCCTTTCATCATCAATAGTCATTCAACTCATAAGATATGCATTGGGCCTTCAATTCCTCAAGAAATCACAACCGGACATTTTATCAAACACTTGGCAGGTGTGTGGTGCTAATTTAAAACCATCCAATTCAAAAGTGTAATCATGCTAGAAAATTTAATGTAAAACCATCACTAGATACTTGGTAACACCCCCAAACAATATACATCAAAACTATATAACAAATCTCATAATAGATCTTAGATTCATAGCTCAAAACATGATAAAACAACCATACTTACATGAAACTCCAACATAGTGTATAGTGAAATTCATAATAAGTAAGACCCATAAATAATTCAACTTTAAATCATGCAATTTTAAGTAGAAGAAATCTTGGGTATCATGGGTGAAAGGAACTCATGAAAGAAACCCACATATCTTAGCTTTGGAGAATCCTTGAAGAAGATTGGAGATGGAGACTTGAAGCTTGAATGAGAACCTTTTGATCCGAATGAGTTTTGGGACTTGCAATTTGGAGATGAAATAGTGTCTAAGTGTTTAAGAGAGTATTTGAGAATTTCTTGAATGATATAAGGGCGAAACAAGGCTAAATATAGGTATTTTCACGTAGGGGAAGACTTAGGCCCAAGACCCAAAAGCCTTGGACCGGACAAGAAAACTATGCAAAATTTATACAGGAGCGCAAATCCTCTCTGGAAAGTGCAAGTTTGTGAACTTGAAATTGTGATTCGTTTGCTCTAGAATTTGGGTTAGACCTATTTCCCTCTTAATTTTTCCCCTGGACAAGAATATGTAGTCAAATTTTCGAAGTCACGCACGAATGAGATATATGGAAATTACAATTTCGGGCACTTCCAAGGCACATTTTCGGGTACTTTTTGGAGTCATTTCAATATCTCCCCCTTGGGAACATTGGTCCCTGAATGCTAAAGAAACGTCTATGAGAAGAGTAATCATAAAGAAATCATCCCCAATAAGAATACATCAACATACTTAAAACACCCTTTTCAAAATCTCAACATAAGTGTCAAAATAATCTTGAACTTGTTAACATAAACATGAATGCATGCAAATGAAATAGGGGATGAAACATACAATCGTAAAACAAAGGGACTTGATGCATTATCAATCTTGAATATAGTGAAAGAGATTCGAATATCGCTTCTCCATGCCCACTCCGGCTCCCTGGGAGAAACTATCGACTAGACGATTCTTCCAAAGTGCCTTGATGAATACTACTTCCTTATTAATCAACTCTTCCCATCCATTAATCCAATATCTTCACCGGGATCATCTCCTAATACAACCTATCCTTCACAACACCTACAACCTCAAATGTTCTATAGCACTTGAGTCAATAACACATCTCCTCAACCTCGATGTAGGAAGAGCCGGACAAACCACATGCCTATTCATAGGCAACTCCAATTTGTATGCAACCTTACCAATCTTCCTCATCACTCTATACAGACCCCCATATCTTGGGATTAACTTACCCTTCTTATAAAACGAACCACATCCTCCATGGGTGAAACCTTCAAATAGATCCAATTACCAACCTTAAATTCATGGTATCTCCTCCTCACATCGGCATAGGATTTTTGACGACTTGGGCTGTTTCCAACCTTCCTCTAATCATTCTTACCTTCTCAAGAGCCTCTATATAATCATTCTTACCTTCTCAAGAGCCTCCATAACTAGATCTGGACTCATCAAAGCCACCTCTCCTATCTCAAACCACCCAATCGGTGATCTACAATGTCTACCATAGAGAGCCTCAAAAGGAGTCATGCCAATACTAGAATGATAGCTATTGTTATATGCAAAACTCAATCAATGGAAGATGATCATCCCAACTACCCTTGTGTATTGGAGCTCAAGGGTAGTTGGGATGATATATATATATATTATGTCATATCAACAGATTATTGAACTAATTAAAAGGTTGTCTTGAGTGTTGTTAATGGCTTGTATATCAATGCAACTATAGCTCATTAGATCCTTAATATGTGCTAAAAACAAGTAGCAACATTCATGTTCAAAGTTATGCGATAAAATTTGTGGCTTCAAATATTACGTATAATTTTTGTAGGAATCACATCATAGTGTTTTTATACTTATGTCACGTTTGTCACAGATAAGGAGGTTGGAAAAGCTAATACTGGAAGTGTAAAAGATGGTCCAAATTAGAGCAGTCAACACAGCTTGATGAACCTCGATTATGACAATTCCTATTTTGAAATTGTTATAAAAAAAGTCACACACTAATTCTATGGTACATTCAATAGTTTTTTACATTTTGTTTTCACATTAGCTAGATTTTTCATTTATTAACATACAAATTATTGTCCAGGAAATCTAAATATCATGATTGTTTGATAAATATCCAAATAAAATTCCCCACAAGGACATAAATACTTGACTTGGAGAACATGAGGCTAGTTAATACAAAAGGAAAATCTTGGGAGTGGATATAGAGCATACAGGGTATGCTGTTCATATAAAAAGAGGATGGGCGAAATTTTGAAGATAGAAGAAGATAGCTATTGGAGAAGCTCGTCATTTCAAGTTGATTAAGGGCGATGATGTGAATGTTTTACAAGTTTATAAGATCCCAACACCTCATTCCCTGCAATATTATTAGCTACAATTTTTATCAGATTGCATTCTGGCTATTGTAGTTTGTCTAAGGAAGGTGCTAGGAAGATATTATATTTGTTTACTTCTAAAAAGATAGAAAACATGAACTTGTTTTTCTAGAATACATTTTATACATAAAGTGTGTTCTTACAACTATAAGTATTCAGCAAAGTACTTTACTAAGCATTTCATTGTATAAACATTATGGAATGTAACTCTTGTTTGTTTTTGTTTTATATATTAAGATCCTTTTGTAATAGTAACTCTCAAATGAATTACTATTTTGCAACTTTCTGAATAATTATAAGTGATGGGGGAAGAACAAAGAGAAACTCCTCCTTCTCATTAAAATAATTTAGAATAATCAACGCCATGAAGACCTAAACCACTAGCTCCGGTAGATAAAGTAGTATTAGAATTAAGAAGTTTGATTACTGAAGAGAATAAACAACAAAAAATAATAAATTACCATAAGAGGATGAAGAAGGAGTCCACATATTGCTATCCAATGAAGAAAAATGAAGAATCTATAAACCATAGAAAATTAAATTAAATGGGCAAAAGGAAAAAAATTGATTACTTCGTGGAGAGTGACCGAAAAAGGCCATCATATCGCCCAACTTATGAGCAAATTGGAACTCTGCAACCATTGCGAGTCTAATCCTAAGTTGGACCAAGAAGCAAGCCATGGGATTGACGCATCCTGACTTGTTCAGGTCACGACTGTTATATAACAAAGTTCTATAAAAAGAAAAGCTTGTAGTGAATTCTACAGACCAATAAAATCATGAGATACTTTTGATATTCCAAAAGGTTACATTCAAATTTTGTTGCCTCCGAAGCCAGAGAAAATTTCCACCTTATCTATTCCAGTGATTTCACAATTCTTACCATTTTGAAGGCCTACACTAGCACCTTGTAAATCTGTAGATGTTTGTTTGTTTTGTAGTATGAGGAAGGAATTTTGTTCCGTAATGTATTTGTTTTGTAATACAGGGAAGGAATTTTGATCCCCATCATGATTATTTTAGACACACTACGCATAAAAGTTGTGGCCATATTCCACAACACCTTTTCTATGTCCTTTCTTTTGTTATATACATAATCAATGGAAAGATATAATAATAAAAAATGAGAAATGAAAATGAATATCCAAATAATTCGATAGATGATTGTTATTTATCGATTAATTATAAGAATTAGGTAGTAGAGAGTTAAGGAGACATGTTATATAAGTAAAGAATACGAAAATATGAAGGTTTTATATAATTCATGCAAAATAATTAGATGTAATAGTTTTTTAAAATATTAAAAATTAATTAATAAAAATAATAAAGTAAAAGATTAAAAAAGGTATAAAAGAACATAATTTATTAGACTATAGAGAGTTGCCACATCACCTTGTCTATATTTTCCATTATGCATATAGATTTTTGTAGTTTTTTTCTCTTTATGAGGGTGAAGATGAAAATGAATTTCTTCTCCAACATATTCAAGTAGTGTGTTAAATTTCTTTCTTATTAAATCTTTGTTAGCCTCCTACTTTATACAAGAGAAACTTGTTGAATCCAAGAAGATGCACCTATATTTGGTGAAATATTCTTAAAGGTAGTTTCATAGTCTACAGGTTTCTAGATGAAAGATCTTTTATAAGATTTCTATTAGAGAATAGTTCCATAGGTCTTGAAAATATTTCTTTAAATGAGTTCATTTAAGATTGGTGCATACTCTTAATTCAAGGTAAACGTGTTTAGAAAGTTAATCCAACAAAATCTATCTGAAAGCCATATATTGAACCATGATAACGGTATAGTGTCGCACGTGATATTCCTGTTTGGCAATGAATTTTAACGTTGAAACTTAAAATTTGAGGTTATGAAGCTATCATATTTTGAAATTATTTATATATGAACATAATTTTCCTTGGAAAAAATTGAATTTTTTAAGCAAAAGTAAAATTTCTCCAAAAAGGTGATTTGACCAAATTGAAAATTGTAAAATTTTTAAAGATAGATTTTCTAAATCTATAAAAAAAGTCATGGTCAAACAGTACATTTCATTTCTTTATTGTAATTAGGGAAACATCTTCAATATGCCTCTTTTTTCTTGTGAGTCACGAGTTATATAATTAGTTTATAAAATACATGGAATATATCTATACTGGTGTCTTGTAAGTACTTTAATCACATCTTCCTTGTATAATTTCTCTTTTCTATTTTGTGTTACTAAGTTCCTGAAGGATACTGAAAATGTAACACCTTGAAATTTCCAAACTAAGATTTGAACTTTCCTCTTATGTGTATGGGATCATACCGAGTGATTCTAATTGTGAATATTAGTATTAAAGCCTTTTCCATAGTAATATAATAGATTTGAGATTAATAAAGGTCACAAAAATTATCTAACACAAAGTTGAGTTAAAACCTTCTTTGCCAATTGAGTTTCGTTAAGAAATTCTATAATGTTGGGTGATCCAATGACCTCAAGGTCATGAATGTATGGTAAGATCCTTTCCTAAGTATTTGAAAGGTGTCGTACATGATTTGAGGTCATAAGGGACACCCAAAGCCAAGACAAGTTCAAAACATTTTCATCGGCTAATTTTGGTATGATTTCATAAAAGGGACAACTTCAAATGGCCATGTCTCTCATCAAATAATAAATTAGGTGATTGATGTCTCTCAAGTTACACCTCTCTTTAGAGGATAAAGTGATCGTTGCCAAGATATAAAACCTAACCGTGGTTAGGGTTGAACCCAAGAGAATACGTAGACCGAAAGGAAATTCATCAATAAGCAATTAAAGTAAATAACCAACTCAATTCCCCAAGGGAGGGGGGTTGCAATACTCAATAAGAAAATAAACTAAACTATCACAAGAGAAAACCAATACTGGAGAGCAACTAGGGTATTGTGTTTCTCATGATTCCTCAACTTAGTGTCCCTGGATAAAACAATTCGAATCTAGTGTATAGCATTCAAGACGGTAATTTAAGTTCACAGAACCCTTTGGTCCAGGTGAGAGGTGAATTTCACTATGTGACTTGGCCCATCTCCATATTGTGCAATACTAACTATTACATATAGTCCCAGCCAACGTCCCCTTGTCTAGTTCGGTTGATTAGATGAGAATACATCATCGAATCTTATTAATCAATTTCTTTTCCTATTCCTTAGTACCTGGATCAGGAAGGTAACACTAAGCAAGTTCTAATGCTGGCCATCACTAGAAAATATGCAAAATAAAGAGAATTGATTAATACATGCAAATACCCAATCAAAGAATTATAAAATATCTGGGTCTACTTTGTTAGATCTTCATGGTTCTCACAACCCTAGTTGTGGATTTAGCTACTCATGCTATGGGTAGATAAATAAATTATGAATTGAGAAAACATAATTAAATACTTAATTAAATTGAGAATCTAGAAAATCCAATATTGATTGAGAAATACAAGATATAAGATCAAATTAATTCACAAGTATGTTCTCCTCTAAGTATTGAGGTCTCCAAGACAAAACTCTAAAAATACTCTCTAATGACGTTCTCTACCCTAAAACCCTCGTGACCCCGACGATGATAATGACGCAGCCGATCAAACCTTTGAAGTTGTAAAATCTCAGGTTGATGTTGATCCTCCAAAGAAAATCCCCTGAATTGAGTGTTTATCTTGTAAAACCCAAATATATATGCTTCAATTTAAATTGGTAATGAAAAATTTATGAATATGGTTACTTGTTAAAAAAATGACGTTCTATACTACTCTTCAGAAAAATAACCTAAAAAGTACTATTTATAGTATTACAATTTAGTCCTAAAAAATAGAAAAATTAGTCGGTGGACTTCTACGAAAGGTATTTACGACTCTTAGTTCTTCTACGAGTCGTAATCGGGATCTCGTATTCGGCTCTTGAGATCTTGGACTTCTCTGCTACAAACCATCTTCATGGCTCATAAACTGATTTAGGACTCATACTTTAGACTCGTAGGCTTCAACTGCTTCAACTCATCCCTCTCTGGAAATCTTCAAGAAAGCTATTTATGCGACTCATAGAATGCCCTACTACTCATATAGAGGTTTTATGGTCTTGAACTTCAGATCTCAACCTTCACTGAAATTTGTCACGAAACTACCTCTACAACCCGTAGACTTCTCTACGATTTTAAGAGGGTCTTGTAAATCGCCAAAACCCAGAAAACTCTTCAACTTTACCCCAAAGTCATGCCAACCTACTTTCCTACAAAACTAAACACAAAAACACATAAAAACCTTAAATGTCGAATTGGGAACACACAAAATCCTAAGTTTTAGGCATCAAAAGTGTTGTATTTTGACAGCACATCAACACCCACAACTTAAAATTGTTGCTTGTTATCAAGCGACGACTCAATCTATATAGAAAATTTAGTAATACATGGACCTTAACTCAATGGCATACATCACATACAATTCAAACTCAGGTACCCACACCAACTTTTCAAAACAAGATTAGATAGTTATTTCGTAAACTACCAGTGTGATAACACAATTATGACAAGCAAGGGAATATCAATAGTCCACAATCACTAAACAATTTAAACGCTAAAAATGCAATACAAGTGTCCTCACAAAAAGAAGTCCCATTTTTGACACTCACTGATGATTTCTTATTTAGCTCTGGGACTATGCAAATATACTCACCTCAAAAAAGATATTCATTCATGATGACTAATACAATAGGCTTGCCCTTATACTCATGACTTAGACCTTCAACTAACTAGACTAGGATCACTTTAGGACTTTCTATGCTTGTAACATAGGTTCCAGGGGATTTGGTATGATATTTTGGAAAATAGTGACTAACCGCCTTCCTTGAAACTGCGTTTTTCCACATTTTTGCCTCACCAACTTTGTCATTTTCACCTCATTCTCCCTTTTTCCTTATTCAAGCTCTTCCGGGAGCTTTTATCTTATTTTTTAACTTTTGCCTTATTTTTACACTTCATTTTTCTTTTTTTTTTTAGCTCAATCTAAGGCATCTTTCATTTTTC
Organism: Solanum clarkiae; assembly: GCA_011800125.2. Taxonomy (NCBI): domain Eukaryota; kingdom Viridiplantae; phylum Streptophyta; class Magnoliopsida; order Solanales; family Solanaceae; genus Solanum; species Solanum clarkiae. The sequence goes on from JAABOM020036487.1 coordinate 9,185, forward strand.
TTACACCCGGTACATGCTTTTTCTTTTTTTTTCTCCTCTTTCCTAACTCACCTCTTTATTTTTGTGCTTTTCTTTTATTACGACCACCCTCAACTTAGGCTTTTAGCCTGGTGAAGTACATAATATTTATTCCCCGAACTAGGGCCACTTTTAGTAGCCACCCTTGACTTAGGCTTTTTGCCTAAGTCAAGGTTCACAATGCTCAAGGAAAGACCAGGGCCAATCTCAAGGTTTTTCACTAGACAAGGTTAGCTAAATTAGGTGCTTTAGAAAAAATTGGTACATGTAAGGCTCAAAATTTGGAACAAGGGATAAAACTTCACTTGGTTGATCATTTTAGGCTAAATTGAACTAATTAAAGAACAAAGGCCTAAGATCCCTTCCAACTCCATTTAATCTACAATCTAGCATAGAGTAACATGGCAAGTTCTGAATTAGCACAAAATAAATGAATCTGGAAAAATAAGCTCACACTCACATGGCATTGCACTCATTATCAACACGAAACTCAGAGATCATGCTTTGTATCTCACATTACGCTCATTTATCAAAACAAATATTGCCAAACAACTATATATGCATGCTTTCTATCAAACTAATAATTGAATTTTTTTTGAAGGGTATCATTTTTCAAAACAAAACATAAAAAACATGTTATATGCCATAAGTTTTAATACTATATGCTACAAATATTATCTAAACATCTTAAACGTGTCGGTCCAACAGAAATTAAATATCCACGAGGAAAAAGAACACATGCAAGAAAACCTTGGGATCAAAATTTGGGGTAGTTATGGACCATAAACTACTCAGAATTCACTAAGGCCCATAACTATCCACACCCAATCGAAAAAGATGTGTCTTATCCCCAATGCACATAATCAAGCAAAAATAGAATATAAGGGGTCAAAACATACATCAACATCTAAGTGCCAGTTTGTGGCTAAGTCTGGCCACCCTCTCCCTACAGGGTAGTCTCCTCAGCTGTAGTACTTTATCTGGAGGGACCAATACCCCTCGCCTTATCATGCTCATGAGCTAGTCTCATCTCCTCCTCATGGCTCGATGTCTCAAGGCCAGCTCGAGATCCTCCCCTTATCCTATAAGAGCATTGCACATACATTTCTCTCCTCTAGCTCAGTGCCCTCTAGTGGTCTCTTCCCATGGGAAGTTTGTGTAGGCTCCTCGGAGGCAAATAGATCAAATTGCGGCAACGGAGATGTCATCTCTAGTAGTGTAACTGGCGACGCAAGTGATGATATCAAGTCAGCCCTAAGCTTCTCGATCTCTGACTGGACGAATGCCAAATATGAAGGCCAGGCCTTAGCTAACCCTTTGTGAACCCACTCCTCAAAGGCATCGATGTAGGCACCCACTGCAGAAACACGTTCCTGAATAGTGGAAACAGTGAATGCCCTGAGTCTGCAATAGTCTATTGGACCTATGACCTAATCTGCTGAATAAGCTGAGACAACTAGGCCTAAGCACATGATAACCGATGTTCCATGTCTTGGACCAAAGCGGCTAACACATAAATCATGCCCGTTGTAGAAGGTTGTGTAGTAGTGGCCTCTGGTGCAGTAGCAACTGTAGTGGGACACCTTTCACTGACTACCTTGGGATACGAGGGTCTCTCCTCCATAGTAGCAGTAGTAGTAGGGGCAGTCATCAAACCCTCAGGTGATGGCACCAAGGCGAACATCTTCGGTGGTGGTAGAGGATGTGCTCGCCGGATTGCCACTGGTTTCTCATCAGCCTTAATTAGGCTGGATAAAGTATGTTGGGCCTCAACTAATCAGTCCAACTAGTGCAAAATCTCCACCCTAGACTCGACACAAAGTCTGTAAATCAAAACAAGAAATTGGATAGAGGTGGCCCTCTTCAGTGCTGACTCATGTATCTGCGCAACAATGAGTTGTCCCAATCGATGTCATAACTAGCCAAGATCCTGGCAACCAACACTGCATGCTCTAGTGTAAGTGTGTTATTCACCAAAGTTGGTCGGATGCGTGATATAACAATCGCCCACAAATATTTGGCGGGAAAGCTCATTGAAGCCTTTACTACAGGCTCAGTATGGATGGTGACCCAAGTAGGCTCTGGACCTTGCTCTGCAATAAGGCCTACCACCTATCTCAGAAGTGAGGTCCACGGTACCAAATCCTTCATAATCAATGAGTTCCTGGCCTGCACCAACTTATGATCGAACTCTATCATGGACCTGGGCATAGTACTCGGGACCAGTAAGCATACTGCGAATCGTCTCCTCACAAATGTCGACCTATCGACCTCTCACTCGTGTCTCAGTCAGTTTGGGCTAAGTGATAGGCCTCTTACCCTTGGGAAGATTATGCTAAATCGTAGCTGCGTAAGATGCATAAAACCCCCTCACCAGCACCACGGAGTATCGTCCAAGTGTTCTGTCAGCCACATCAACCGATATTGTATCATTGTGTCCTGTAGACGTGGGACACAACTCAGTCCATCATCAATCATCCAAGGCTCCTCATATATAGAATAAGTAGGCTTGCCCCTCACCTTGGGCTACATACCCTCTAAGAATATAACCTTCATACCCTCGACGCACCACCAATGAGTAATAGCATCCAGTGCTGATGAAAAAGATGGTGCGACAGAGGACTCGACATCTCCTCTATCCTTGGAGCCCTTATCATAACTGGACTCCTCTACTAATCGTGTCATATGGGCCATGTTACTTCTAGTCTCCTCATTACCTACCTCTTTAGACTGGGAAGGGCTATCAATCTGAGGCTGAGTACGTACAACTCTAGCTACTGTTGCTCTGGTCTATAGTACCTCACCCTCAGGGTCTGATGAGACTTCGTGGATCTCTAGTGACCCACTTGGCTAAGGGGTCCGCTTATCATCAGTAGGCTCATCAATGAGCTTCCTCCTAAAGGCCTCAATTGTTGAGTAATTTCCTTTCGAAGCCATCGTACCTGAAACATAGATGTAAAAACATGATGGTTAGCCCCAAGAATCGAGAAATAAAATGCAAATATTTATTTGAATCAATTATAGAAGGGTTCTGCGAAAGCCCCGTTATGAGTCTTAGTGAGCACTATGAGTTGTAAAGTGCTCTCGTAGACCAGTGCTTTAGAATAATTTTGGATAGTGGAATAGTCTATGAAACTGTAAAGTTGTTTACGAGTAATAGACTGGGGTCGTATAAAATTCTAGAGAGTAATTAAAAATCAAGTAGGGGTCTACAAGACCTATCTACGAGTCGTAAATTGATCTATGACTCGTGGAAGGTCTTGTCTGGTAAATATTCTGAGTATCAAGTTTCTGGAATTTATCACGAGGGGAAATTACGACTCGTAGATTAATCTATGAGTCACAAAAGACTCTCGTGAACAAGAAATCTCAGATACTTGATTTGTCTAAGTCCAGCACATGGACCCTAAGAACATATTCAACACTTAATCAACAACATCGAATCAAGCATACAACCACTCACATGGTTCCAATCCTACACCCATTTCCCCAAGCATGATTTCAATATATATTCACCCAATCGAAAAGGATTGAGCATGGAATAACCTAAGTTTTACGCTACCCCACATTCCTTCAAACTAGCATGTGCCTAAGTCACTCATTACCAATTCACAATCACAATTTGTGCAATATTATTCAAACAATCATAGTGATTGATCCAATAGGCACAATCAACAAGCAATCACAAAGTCAAAATATGCCCAATTTCCAAATTCAAATATTCAACTCAATCCATGGAAATCCTATTTCACATATACAATTGAAATTTAACAAGAGTTTCATGGCAAAACATCAAACCCATAACAATAATCACGTCAAACCATTAAGAACAAGGTAAATAAGAGGTTAAAATTAAACTAAGAACTTACCACAAGTTAAGATGAACTTGAAGAAGAGAGAGAGGATGTAATATAAAGAAACCCTAGGTGTTAGAAATCTCATCGAGAAATGTTCAATGATGGCCGAAATTTGATCGAGAAATAGAGGGGAAAGGGAGAAATTGGGGAAGTTTTAATCAATTAGGTCAAATAGGGGTCAAAATAATTTAAGCCCTCCCATTTATACTTTCCTGGGTTGACTGTCAAAGTTACTAGGCTTGGGTCTACAAAACTCTGTCTACAAGGCGTAGATGGATCTACAACTCGTAAGTCGTAGTCTCGTAGAACCCTCAACACTTAGAAAAATTCAGAATCATATCTGAGTTCCACGAAGCCCATTCACGACTCATAGATTGATCTATGCATCATAAAGTTAGCTCATGGGTTGGAGTGCACACCTTTTCTTCTCACTAGAAATCTCTACGAGATGGGGTTACGAGTCGTTAAGTGCAATACGACTCATAAATCAAGTGCTAGAAACTGAACCTGATGCTTTTCTCAACCAATCTGCTGACTTAGTCCTGTACCTGTATGCTCTTCATGAAATACACAATTACACAAAATGCAACCAACTCATTATCAAATATAGCAATCAAAACACAACAAACAACTAACTATGAATAGAAAAGCTGAAAAATGAACCTATAACTATGCAATAACATCAAAAACCTTGGGTTGCCTCCCACGTAGTGGCTGATTTATTATCGCAGAATGACTTAGAGAAATTGGCTACTAGACTTCACCAATTTCCCAAAACTCATTCTTGAGCTGATCTAGATGCTTCATGGACTGATGGATGTCGAAGACAACTTCTTCATCATTCAATCTAAACATAAGTTGGCTATCTTCCATATCCACTAGATCTTGTCCCATGGCTAGGAATGGTCTTCCCAAGATGATTGGAACCTTTAAATCTACCTCACATTCTAGAATCACAAAGACTGCAAGGAATATGAATTTTTCCACCTTTAGCAACATATCATAGAGTATCCCCATAGGTTTCTTCACCGTCCAATCCACCATTAGCAACCATATATTACTAAGGGTAGGGCCTCCCAATCCAAACTTCTTATAAACTGCAAGAGGCATCAAATTGACACTAGAACCCAAATCACACAGTGCCCTTACGAACTCCACATCACCTATAGTGCAAGGTATGGTGAAAGCACCTTGGTCTTCATGATTTTGAGCCAAGAACTTAGTAGTGATGACACTACAATGTTGAAGCTCTTGAGAAAGCTCCTGACTTATAGTGCACTTCTTGGTAACCAAATCCTTCATATACTTTGCATAACCTAACATTTCCTTCAAAGCTTCAATAAGATAGATGTTGATAGATCATTGCTTAAGCATGGAGAGAAAGTGCTTAAACTTGCCTTCCTCCTCCCTCTTTTTGATTCTTTTTGGGAAAGAAGAAGGAGGCCTTGGGACAACCTTATACTTCTTTGGATCTATAGCTGCTTCATTTACCTCATCCTGGACATAATCAAATCCTTCAACCATATCCTTATCTGCATCTATCTTCTCACTAACATCTTCTACATCAATTGGCATATGAGGATCAATGGTACTCTTGCCACCCCTAGTAGTAACTGCCATACATTGCCCTTCATTCTTTGAATTTTGCACTTTGTTGGTAGGTAATGTACCCTTCTGACGCTGATTCAACTGAGTTGATACGTGACCAAACTATTGTTCAAGATGTTTAATAGCCACAAAATGAGACTCTATTTTGTGATTTATGCTTGGAATATTGGATTTCATGTCCTTTAGAGTTTCATCTTGAGTCTCGACCTTCTTCAACAACCGATCAAACATCTCTTCAATTCTGGATTTTCTTACACTTGTGTCTCGGTTATGTGGCGGCATATATGGACCGTTTCTGAAACCATCTCTTCTACCCCAACCTACTTCAGGACCCCTGTTCCTATCATAATAATAACATTGGTTGTTTCTATATGATCTATCTCTATCATAGTTCCGTCCTTGATTTCCTTGACCTTGGTGCTAATAGTCCTGATTGGACCCTTGGGCATTGGTCCAGAAACCCCCCGTCTGATCATTCACAAAATAAGCATCCTTCTCAAAATAAGGCTCCTCTTACATGTGTGCACTTAGAGGTTGATGAACTACAACATTTACTCTTTCTTCGTTTTCCTTGATAACCACATCCATGCTTGTGCGAAGATGAGCGAGTTGTTGCATAATCTCCTCATTGATTTTGGCTTGCTCTGAACTAACACTCACAGCATATGAACCCTTTTTGGAAGTTTTATCCCGTTGCACGCATGCATGATTCATCTTGACCTCTTTCTCCATACACTCTACAATCCTTGCAAATGGTTGATCTAGAAACATACCCCCCATAATGGGCCATTCTTCTAGTAATTCGTTATATCTCAGGATCAAGTAGAGTTAAAGGATGGTCCTGACTCTGAGTGTTTGGAATACACTACTAGTATACCCTGCAAACAAATAAAAACTAAAACAAAAGTAAAATAAAGGGAACTAAGGCTTCACACTCATAATACAAAATGAAACATCTTAAGTCTAGCCGTATTTCTCGCTAATGACGCCAAAATCTTTGATTTCGCCCAAGTAATACCTTCTTTTAGAGGATGAATTGGTCGTGTAAAGATATAAAACCTAACCAAGGTTAGGGTCGAACCCAAGGGAATACGTAGACTTAAAAGAAATTCATCAATAATTAATTCAAGAAATTAACCAACTCAATTCCCCTAAGGCGGGAGGGGGGAGGGTTTTAATATTCAATAAGAAAATAAACTAAACTAACCATCACAAGAGACACTCAATAATGGGGAGCAACTAGGATATTGTGTTCCCCATTATTCTCCAACTTAGTATCCCCAGATAAATCAATTTAAATCAATTGTATAACATGCAGGACGATAATTTAAGTTTACCAAACCTTTTGGTCCAAGTGAGAGGTAAATTTCACTATATGACTTGACTCGTCTCCATAGTGTGCAATATTAACACCATTACCTATAGTCCCAGGCAACTCCCTTTGGTCTAGTTCAATTGATTAGATGAGAACACATTATTGAATCCTGTTAATCAATCTCTTTTCCTATTCATTACCACCTAGATCGGGAAGGTAACACTAGGCAAGTTCTAATGTTGGCCACGACTAGAAAATATGCAAAATGAAGTGAATTGATTAATACATACAAATCAAATATTGTTTGAGAATCACAAGATGTAAGATCAAATTAATTCACAAGTGTATTCTCCCTAAGTATTGAGGTCTCCAAGTACAAAACCCTAAAAGTTCCCTCTAATGTCATTCTCTACTGTAATCTTCTGAAAAATAACCTAAAAAGTACTATTTATAGTAATTACAATTAAGTCCTAAATAAATAGAAAAACTAGTCAGCAGACTTCCACGAAAGGTATTTACGACTGTTAGTGTCTTTTATGAGTCATAATCGGGGTCTCATGAACTGATTTATGACTCGTACTTTAGACTCGTAGGCTTCATCTGTTTCAACTCATCCTACTCTGGAAATATTCATGAAACCTATCTATACGACATGTAGAATGCCCTATGACTTGTATAGAGGTCTCGTGGTCTTTAACTTCATATCTCAACCTTCACTGGAATTCATCACGAAACAACTTCTATGACCCATAGACTACTCTACAACTTGTAAAGGGTCTCACAAATTGCCAAAAGCTAGAAAACTCTGCAATTTTGCCCCGAAGTCATGCCAACCTACTTTCCGGCAAAATTAAACACAAAAACACATAAAAACCATAAATGTCGAATTAGGAACACACAAAATCCTAAGTTTGAGGCATCAAAAGTG
>JAABOM020036498.1:0-16910 GCA_011800125.2 Solanum clarkiae
TATGAAAATCACATGTTTTTGAGTTATATCATCTATGGATATCCCTTATTCTGGATTTTGATTACAAATTATGTTGAGATCTTATGAAATGTTGATTGAATATGCATGTTTATCTATTTTAAGCTTATACTATGAATTGGCTTTGTTTATTGAGACTATTCAGAGCTGCGAAACTATGATCTATTATGAGATTTAATGATGGATTTCAAAGTATCTTACATGAGAATTTTTTATGTGTTGGTGGGTTGAGTTATCTTGAGTTTCCTCATATTATTTCACTTTCGAATTGCATGATTTTGAACTAGCATTGTACACCCACCAAGTATTTGATAAAATGTCTTAACAAGGATTCTCACGTTATTGATGGTTTATTACATGGTTTATAAGCAAGTGACTCTATGATGATTAAGGGATTGTATGTATGTATTGAATTCATGAAAAGTATCTATAGTGTTGTAAGTTGACCACACCTTGTTAGGGGGTGTCATGCCCATACTACCATGTTAAAGGGTAGATATCATGACCAACCTGTCAGGGGGTGCCATGCCCGTACTACCATGTTGAGGGTAGATACCTCAATTACCTCATTGAGGGGGTGATATGCCACAGATTCCAAGTAATAGTTGTTTGGTCTATGATTATGGTCTCTTCCTACGCATGTAATCTGTATTTGCAAGTTATATGATTCACAAGCATGTTTTACTTCAAGCATTGATCAAGTATGCCATATTGATATTATATTTATCAATTGCATATGACTATGAATTTTGACTATGTTGCTTTACGTCTTTTTCGAATGCATCCTACATACTCAGTAGATTCAAATGTACTAACGCATACTTTATGCCTACATAATATTACCAGGTAGGAACCGAAGCACCTCCAAATCATCCTCCACGTGGCTAGTTCGGTGCTTTGGAATATAAGCTTTGGTGAGTCCTCAAGTCAAGGGACACTAGGTATGATACTGTTACTTTTGATGTCTCTTTATATTGAATACTTGATACTATAAGGGTGAGCCCTGAAAGTGTCTTCGCCCCTGCTCCAATCTATGATAGAGGTGTGGTTGGAATAATTGTTGTACTTATGTGTTGAGCTTTGACTCTTTTATGATTTATAAATATCAAGACTTCCCTTAGCCCCGCTTCCCTTATTTATCTCTTGTTGTTGTTTATTTTACTTCTGCGGCCAAAGATGTGTGAATGACATGCTAAGAAGCTTGTTTGGGGTCCTTTTGGGTTCCTATTCCTCGTGTCATGTTTAGGCCCTAAGATTAGGTCATGACACTACATATCGAGGACTTAGCTTGCTCTTTTTGCCAAAACGCATTACTCCTTAATAGGTAAGACCTTCATAAACACCCAATCTCCGACGTGGAATTTAAGGTCCCTCTTCCTAATATCCGAATAGGACTTTTGGTGACTTTGGACCGTCTTCAATCTCTCCCTAATCAACTTCACTTTCTCCATAGTGAAATACTCCTCATGTGCTTCAGAATACCCCATAATCGTAATTCTCATATATCTCAAAATCCATGCGTGATTTCAAACATCCAACTTCATATTCTTGATCAGGGAAAAATTGAATGGGAAATAGGTATAACTCAAATTTTAGAAGACCCATAATGAAAAATAATGTTCGATAATTTTTCAATTTCCAGTGTTTGTCCGCACCCAGGTTGAGATGCACCGGGGGCACAGACTAGTGTAGATTAAACTCCATGTCTGGTCCGTCTCCCGCCTGGGGCACGGACTAGTGTAATATTTTTCCTATTTTTCTTATTTTGTCCAAGGGCATTGAGGTAATAGCCTCATACCCATTTAAACGTGAAATCTTCCAAGCTTAGCCATTTTTCAACTCTATAACTCTTAAAACCCTCTCTAAAAACTCTCCAAGACTCTATCAAATCTCTCATTCAAATTCAAGGATGTCAAGCTAAATTTTGGAAATCAAGAACTCATCTCAAGCTTCAAGTCTCCTCAAGTTCATTTCAAGAAATTCAAGGTTTAAGATATGTGGGTCTTCATCCATGGGTCCTTTTATCCATGGAGCTCAATCTTCTCTTTTTATGAAAATTAAATGATTTCAAGTTGTATTACTCATGCGTAACTTTTATTATAAAATATTAACATAAATTATATTAGGGTTTTATCAAGTATTGATTGATTATGCATGAATATCTATTTCAATCTTATTCCATGAATTGATTTTGTCTATTGAGACTATGCATAATTTGAGCTATGAAACCATGAACTATTATGAGCTTTTGTGATGGATTTTAAGATATCCTAAATGAGGGTTTTACTACAATATTAGTGGGTTGATTTGCATTGAGTTTACGCATATTGTTTTACTCTTGAACGGCATGATTTTGAATAAAGTATCATGAACCCACCATGTGTTTGATAAAATTACATGACAAGAATTCTCAGGTTTGTTGATGATCTATTACATGATTTACAAGTCAAGTGACTTCATGATTATTAAAGGTTTTCAAGCATGGATTGAATTCATGAAAAGTATATGATTTTACAAGTATCAAGTTAAAGCCTATTTCAAGATTTTTACCTCTTGTGAGTCATTCATGTTAAAGCAAGGGATCATGTATATTATCTACTCTCATGTTCAAGTTAGGCTCGCTATTAAAGGTCAAGCATGTTTATGAGCTACTATAATCATATTATCATATCTCTTACAAGTTATTCATATTATGATTAAAGCATGATTATTTCAAGTATTCTATAGAATTTAATTTAGCACCGATTGAGGATTAAGATGGGGGATCGACTCAAGGGGTCCTTATATAAGATCTTTAGTCTCTAAACTATGTGCCACCATAGGATTATATATTTTCCCTTTCTATACTAGTGTACCCATCTAGTTCATGTTATCATGTTTGATTTACCTTGTCAAGTAGACAACACTTCGTCGGGGGTTGTCATACAAGGTCACCTGTACTGAGGGGGTGTCATGCCTTGGAGTCCAAGTTGTAGCTACTTGGTCTGTGTTAGTTGAGCTCTCCTCCCACATATGTATGATATATTATGCAAGTTGAACATTTTTCGAGCGTGTTTCATTACAAGCATTGATCATATACGTCATATTGAGATTATATATCCATTAATTATGATTATGCTTTTTAAATATATTGGATTACGTCTTTGTTGCATTGCATCCCGCATACGTAGTAGATTCAAACGTACTAACGCATACTCTATACCTATATGATATTATCATGTAGGGACCGAAGCTCCTTTTGATCATCCGCCTCCACGTGGCTAGTTTGATTCTCCAAGAAATCTTTTGGTGAGTCCTCAACTCCGAGGACAATATCTACTTTATTTCATGCTATGATGAGACTTGTTCCTTATGTTGAATGCTTATTATTATGAAGGTGAGCTCGGGAAGTGTCTTAGCCCCATTCCATTCTAAAGTAGAGGTGTTGTTTGATACTAAGTTTATATATGCTTTCAAGCTTGACTCTTCTTATGTTTCTATGTCTATGAAGGATTTCCCTTAGTCCCGCTTCCCTTTTTATACTTGACTCTTGTTGATATTTATTTTAGTATGTGTGCATGTTATAATCAAGAGGCCTGCATTACCAAATTCGGGCCAATCAAAGCCACCTCTCCCAACTCCATCTACCATACTAGAGACCTACATCTCCTACCATAAAAGCCTCAAATGGTACCATAGTAATTCTAGCATGGAAGCTATTATTATAGGCAAAAATGAGTGGAAGGTGGTAATCCCAATTACCTTTGAACTCCAACACACAAGCCCTCAAAAAATACTCCAAGGTTTGAATTGTCCTCTTCGCTTGCCTATCGGTTTGAGGATAAAAAGCGGTGCTCAATTTGACCTTAGTACCAAGTCCCCTTTGACACTACCTCCAAAATTAAGAAGTGAATTGGGTATCACGATTCGAGAAGATAGACCTAGGCATAACCTGCAACCTCACTAATTCTTGAATGTACAACGTTGTATAATCTGTGGCACTAAAAGTAGTCTTAACCAGTAGGAAATAAGCCGACTTAGTCATCCGGTCGACGATGACCCAAATGGAGTCCAATTGCTTCCGAATCTGAGGCAAACCAACCATAAAGTCTATATTCACATCCTCCCACTTCCAAGTAGGAATCTCAATGTCTTGAGCAAACCCACTGGGTCATTGGTGCTCTACTTTTACTTGTTGGTAATTTGGGCATTCAAATACAAACTTGGCTATTTCCTTCTTCATACCATGCAACCAATACATCTCCCTCAAATCCCAATACATCTTAGTAGATCCCGGTTGAATAGAATAATAAGAGTTATGGGCTTCACTCATGATTACCTTTCTAAGATCATCAATATTCTGAACACATAACCAATCTTGATATCGAAGTACATCATCTCCCCCTTAGGAGAAAACCTATATATTCTTTTTGGAAACTAATTTTTTCAACTCGACCAATGGCAGATCTAGATCTTACTTAGCCTTTACATCAACCACCACCAAGGATTCGTCCCTATCTTAGACATGAATACCACCATTATTAGAGTCGGACAACCTAACACCTAATCTAGCCAAATAGTGAACGTCCTTTGCCAACTCCTTTTTTTCCTCCTCAACATGAGCCACACTTCACATAGAAAGCCTACTAAGAGCATCGGCTGGCATATTCGTCTTGCCGAGATGATATTGTACACTCATGTCATAGTCCTTAAGGAGTTCCAACCATCTCCTTTGCCTCAAGTTAAGATCCCTTTGAGTGAACACATATTTCAAGCTCTTGTGATCGGTGAAAACATCAACATGCACCTCGTACAAATAGTTTCTCCAAATTTTCAAGGCAAATACCACCGCCGCTAGCTCAAGGTCATGAGTCGAGTAATTCTGCTCATGCACCTTCTTGATGCATAAGCTATCACCTTATCATGTTGCATAAGTACACAACACAACCCAATCCAAGAAGCATCACAATATACCACAAACCCATCCAAACCATTTGGTAGAGTCAAAACAAGAGCCAATGTAAGCCGATCCTTCAAAGTTTGAAAACTCTTTTCACATTCACCCAACCACACAAACTTCACCTTCTTTTGGGTCAATTAGTCAACGGAGATGCAATAGATTATAACCCTTCAACAAACCTTCTGTAATGGCCAGCCAACCTAAGGAAACTTCGAATGTCCGAAGGAGTCATTGGTCTAGGCCAATTTTCTACGGCCTCGGTCTTCTTCAGATTCACCTTTATACCATCAACGGACACCATATGACCAAGAAAAGCTACTTCACCCAACCAAAAATCACATTTAGTAAACTTGGCATACAACTTCTTTTCCCTCAAGGTTTGTAAAACCAACCTCAAATGATCCATATGCTCCAGCTCAGTTCGTAAATAAATGAGTATATCATAAATGAAGACAACCACAAAGTTATCAAGGAATAACTTGAACATCTAATACATGACATAAACATGGTCGGAGCATTAGTTAAGACAAATGGCATCACCAAAAACTCAAAGTATCCATACCTAGTCTAAAAAGTCATCTTGGGAATATCACACTCTCTAACCTTCAACTGGTGATACTAGGAATGGAGGTCAATCTTTGAGAAGTGGGTAGCCACTTGAAGTTGGTCAAACAAGTCATTGATCTTAGGCAACGAATACTTATTTTTAATGGTCACCTTATTCAATTGCCTATAATTGATGCACATCCGAAGAGATTCATCTTTCTTCCTTACAAATAATATCGGAGCACCCCATGGAGATATGCTTGGCCTAATGAAACCCGTCTACAACAAATCCTTCAACTGATCCTTCAACTACCTCAACTTAGCTGGTGTCATACGATATGGAGGAATAAAGATAGGTTGAGTATCCGGGAGAAGATCTATGCTAAAGTTTATTTCCCTTTCGGGAAGAATACCGGGCAAATATTCAAGGAACACATCCGGAAAATCATTCACCACCGGAATCGACTCAAGAATAGGTGATTCAGACTCCATATCCTTGACCCTCACAATATGATAAATGCACCCCTTAGAGATCATCTTTCGAGCCCTGAGATAGGAGATAAACTGACTCTTAATAGTAGCGTCACTACCCTTCCATTCAAGAACGGGCTCACCGGGAGGTTGGAACTTGACCTTCCGGGTTCTACAATCTGTAGAGGCATATGATTTATATAACCAATCCATCTCAAGAACCACATCAAAACCAAATATTTCAAGCTCCATAAGATCATACGGGAAGACCTTGTGCAACACAAAAACAGGACAACCATGATAAACCTTATGAATAACAACAAATTCACCCACAAGAGTATAAACTAAAAAGGACTCAATCTAATGTTAACAACCAATAGGGGAGTCATAAAAGACAAGTTTACACCCGGATCAAGCAAAGCATAAGCATCAAAATCAAAGACTTTTAACGTACTAGTCACAACATCCAGGGCCTCCTTAACTTCCTGATGGGCATAGAGAGTATAGAACCGGTTGTTCCTTGGAGCCCCACCATGAGGAGCTCATGGTTGGCCTGGAGCACCTCGAGCCGCTTGACCTTGACCTTTCTGAGCAACCTTAGGACAATCAGAAATTTTGTGGCCCTTATCACCAAACCCAAAGTAGGCGCCCAAATGCCTCCATCATTCACTTGTATGGTGTTTCCCGTACTTATCACATAGAGAATCACCACCAATCGGTGCCTTACGAGGAGGTACTCTAACATTAACAACCTTAGAACCTGAACCTTGGCCTTGTTGGAAGCAACCAAAACCACTACCTCGAGAACACGAGAACCCACAATCAAAACAGGCCCTCTAAGGATCATATACTATCCTCTTGAGTTTCTCCCCTTTGATCTGTTCAGTATATACCATGAGTCTAGAAATATCCATATCCGTATGAGCATGGCTATATGACATTCTTTCACAAGCAAGTCAGAGATACTAGAAATGAACTTGTGCATTATTACAAAAGGATCAACCACAAAGGGGGGCATACTTGGAGAGCTAGGTGAACATAAGGGCATAATCCCTCACACTCATATTACCCTACTTAAGGTTGATAAACTTATTCATCTTGGATTCCCTGAGCTCAAGTTCTCTCCATCAACCATTGAGTGTACCATACTAAGCCATATCCTTCAATTGATAAGCAACCGATGCAGCCTTCTCCTCCAAAGTGGCACCCATAACATTCAACACCTTGGTGAGCTCATCAATGAACTGCTGAGAATCCTCATCCGCCTTTGACCCAAAGAACTCCGGAGGATTCATCCAGGTGAAGTCCCTCCACTCTAGAAACTGGAGTGGTGTCCCGTGGAAGATTAGCCTGTCTAGTCTGAGTAGTCACCACCTAGGCAAACATAGCAAAGGTCGTATAGAATTCACCATTGGAGATAGACTCATCCATAGGCCCCTGAGGTGCTTAACCCTCATTAGCCGGGGATGGTCTTGGTAGGTGAGGTCTTCCACGAGGCATCTTCTGAAATAGAATAACAATACCTTCAAGATAAGGAAGCCAAATATATACGAACCATAGCATGACATAAGGCATGAAGAAGTGAGACAATTCGTAAAATGCTTTTATAGCCTCCCACTCATAAGCATGGTGCACATCATGCCCATGAATAGGACTCTATTTGACACGGCATATTGGACTTCGAGGATCATTTACAAACCTATTACTTTGATACCATCTCTGTCACGACCCGGACCTAGGTCTAGGAGTGGCATGGCGAATGAGAACTCGAGGGTCCCCAATCAAGCCTCAAAGTATCCAAATTCACATTATTAGTTCGGAAGCGCATTCAAATAATAAACACATAATTCTAGTAGACAGTAAATAGGACTCATGCTATGGGGATGTCATAGGAAAAGGGTATAACATGATGTCACATAGCACATAACACATAGCACATAAATACTAAGGGGAGGGCAAGTATGACTCACATTATGGGGGTAGTTCGGGACTTAGGATCTTCCACATCTTATCACATAATCAAGCCATAAGACATGACCAATTCATATAGCAATATCCAATAGGTAACCAAACCATAAAATAATCTCCCATTATGACACTTAGCATATATATGTAAAGGAGTTTACAAGATATCTAACAATACCTCTAAGATAAGATAGGTCGGGGGCTAAGACATGTCCCGGACTCATCCTCAAAGTAAGGAAAATAGATAAAGCACTCTAGATAGAAGAATGGTGGCCTGTCCTTGGAAGATAGGACTCACCACAACAAGAAAACTTGAGATCCGAGCTAGGCCTCATACGGTGGATGATTAAAATCCTCGATCCCTACATGGTGTGATCATGTAGGCAAAAGTATGCATTTGTATGTTTGAATATACTAAGTATGCAGGATGCAATGCATATGACTTATCAAACCTGCATTCCAATGTTAAATGACAAGGCACATAATATAGAAAGAATCATATATCCAAATGAGAGTAATATACAATATGCCATGAAATAGATAGTGCATGCTATGCATAATGCTCATATATAGTAGGAATGTGACCTCAACTGACATGAGTAAGACCAAGCGAGCTATACTTAGAATCCCGATGAAATCCCCTCATCGATAAAGAGGTGGTCTACTTGCCAAAGGTAAACCATACTTCACCTTATGGGAACCCCCATTTCATATAAAGCAATCTTCATTACGGGCACCCCTCACTTCGGATAGGGTTTTCACGTATATCATATCATTTCTTCTCCTTACGGGCATCCCCATTTCGGAGGCAACTTTCCTTATGGGCACCCCAATTTTGGAAAGGAGACTATGCTTGGCATATAGTTTAAGGAAGAGAGGGAGTCTTCAATCCAATGGTGCTAAGTCATCATTCCACAAGAATACTTATAATATACATAGTCTCTAAAGATGCAATAGTTATTTCAAGTCCATTCAATGCACACTTGGGCTCAAAATCCAAACACCTATTCATAATAATTCATACATAGGCTCAAATGCCAAATCATAATTCATAATTCATAATACTCATGCATAGGAATAATTTATTTACATATACGAAATGGTGCAAGAACCCAAAATACTCAAAGAGCCATGATTATAGACGTATATGTGATCACATTCTTGTCATAACAAATATCTTATCAAAATCATATCATAAAACAAAATTGGATTTAACCCACTTCATGATTTTCATAAAAATCCCATGTTCATGATTGCATATGTCATGAATGATGTGAAGGTAGCATGGGTAATTGAGATTCAATCTAAAATCAACAATATAATATGAAATTCAAGTGAAATATGGTTAAATTCATATTTAAAATCATAATATAACCACGCATGCAAAAACAAGACTTGAAAAGGGATATGCATATTCATAGTTTCATAAATTCTGTGTAACTCATCATATTATAGTTTAAATCAATTTAAAATCAGTAAATAAACATAAATCATGCATTATTTGAATTTAAGAAATCATAATATTTAAAACCCCAATTTAAAGTAAGCTAAGAATTCATAAAAAAAATTACTTGAAAATGTTTGGGTCTCCTTGATTGCAAGGAACCAAGGTTCAAAACCCACATACCTTCCCAAAATGAAGAAAACCCAAGAGAAACTTGAAGAAGAAATGAGTTTGCATTGATCTCCAAGTTTGAATCCACAAGAGTTCTTAAAAGGAGTTTGAGCATGTTTTCAAATATGAGGAGTGAATTTGAATATTAGGAATGGGGTTTAGGTTATTAGGAAGTCTTTAAATAGCATAGGAAGTCCCAAAAGACTATTAGGATAAACTAATTTTACGAAGACCCCATTAATGAAACGAGTAGAAAAATTGATTGTCATCACTTCGAGGAAGGGTTCACGAGTCTTGTGGCACTACATGGTTTGTGTACTAGCCCGTGAACCCACAGTTAGACAAAAATTTATCTTGACGGAGGTTCGGAATCATAACCAACACTTAGAAAAATATTAAGGGAAAGTCACCCACACGGAAGGGCCACACAACCCCTGTAAAGCTACACAAGTCGTGTAGGTGCCCATAAGCCTATACTTGGAAAAAATTTCACGATAAGTTACGAGACGGTGATTCTACACTTTGAAATTTTCTCAATTAGAAAGCTATACGATTGGCCATACGGCCCGTGAAGATGGTCGTGTGACCACACTTTACTCCAAACGTGGATGTTTTAAGCTCAAGGCCATCACACAACCCTCCACATGGTTCGTGAAGTGTCACACGACCCGTGTGGGGTCCAAGTGAGATGTACCTTAGCTCGAAACTCCACACCAAGGCCACACACTCAAAATTAAGGCCAAGTATCACTTCACTAGAGGCCACACGAGTTTTGTGACCTCACACAGACCATGTAGTCTCCCTTGAGGTGACACTTGGTCCAAATTTTGCCAAATATGACATTTTCAAGCTCCGAAGAAGTAATACAATGTCTAGGTCATTACAGTTGGACATCTTGTAAACTCCCTCATGATTATATGCTAGGTGTTATGAATGGAGATTATATTATGATTTTAGCTACCTATTGGTTATTGTTAAACGACTTGGTTACGAGCTTTACAATATGATTATTTATATGAAGTAAAAGATCCTAAGTCCCGAATTGCCCCATACTGTGAGTCATACTTACCCGCCCTTTTGTATTTATGTGCCACTTGCTTTTGTGAATCCATGTTCTTCCATTTCCAATGATATCCCCATAGCGTGAGTCATGTTCTCTCGTCCCTTAGACTTATGTGTTTACTTTTGATTACGCTTCTGAACTGATGATGTGAATATGGATACTATAAGGCTTGTTTGTGGACTCTCGGATTCCCATACACAATGTCACTCCTAAGCCCTAAATCTGAGTCATGATAGAAAGTTATTTTATTTAAGAGGTGATAGAGTTATTAATGATCATGATGGAGTAGTGAAACGTGGTGATGATTCAGATGTCAAAGACATGATTGTTAGTTATAAAATGCATAAGAAGAAGCTCATTAAAATTTATTCGCTATCAAAAAATTATGATATTGGTACGAGTAACTCTCCCGGAGAATATGATCTTAGGGATAATGCATCACAAAAAGTCACGAAGTAACTATAGAAGAACATGAATCAACAAATTTAATAGGTAAGTTTTATTTTTATTAATTTCTTTTTTAAAATATTTTTACTTGATGTTATTTATGTAATCCTTAATTTTAGGTTCTAATGTTGCGAAAAGAAAAGTTAGAGGACCTACAAAATACATAAAATAATTAGCTTACAAGAAGAAAAAAATTGTCAGTTGAATTTGATGAGGATTGTCAAGTTATTGGTAAGAATGCAACCCAATTTACCTGGTTTTTGGGTCAAATAGTTAGAAGCGAAAGTTATTGTCCTTTAAAAGTAAATAATTGGAAAGAGATTGAGGAAAACAAAATCTATCATATGTGGGATATCATTTTGGTAAGAAAAATATATATACTTTTTAAATTTTGTATGGATTTAAAATTATTATAAAATTATGATCATTGACTATAATAGTATATCTTTTTATAGGAAAAAATCAGTTTTCAAGTAACTGAGGGGAGAAAAATTGTAATTACTGGTCATATGAGTGATCTCTACAGAGACTATATGCACAAACTAAAAAAGAAGTATTTCGATTGAAAATCAATTTATCAACTTCGCTTACAGAATAAACCTAAACATGTTAGTGCAGATGAATGGAAATATTTGGTCAACCTTTGATGTGATCTTGACTTTCAGGTCCTTAAATTAAAACTAATTTGTTATTTTAAATTATTACCTATTATAGTTACTTTTCTTTTTATCTATTATAGAAATTGATGTTAGATCATTCTTTCTTTTTAAAAAAAAAAATAGTTTTTTGTTCAGAAGAGAAGTTTATAGAATAAGACAAATAGATCGCAACGTTCCTTGCTTCCATATATTGGAACTAAAAGTTAAGGCTTAGACATGAAATGGTAAATATTATAAAATATTCACAATAAAGTTAGAAAAATCATATTTGATCATCTAAATTTAGTGATGATCATGGTTATTATTTTCATAGAAAAAAGATAGAAAGACTCCTCGTGTTGAAATTTTCATGGAATCTCGCTAGAGAAAAAAGGAAAAAACATTGATGCTTTTCAGCAAGATGTCATTGTAAGTTCAACATGTTAGCTCTTATTTTAATCTCTTTAAAAATATGTTTGCATATATCTTTGATTGATTTTTTTGGTTGTAGGATCAATTTAAGGAGCAACAAGAAAATGGAGAAATTTCTTTAACTGATAATGAAATCTTTGAAAAAGTACTTGAAACAGAAAAAAACGGATATTTTCATGCATATGGTCTGGAAAAAAGTGTCAGCGAATACTTTAGTGGTAGACCGACAAAGGTATAATTCATAAAATAGTTAGAATCAACCAACAAAGAATCAAATGAGCATGTGAAAGAGTCAACGAGGGCGATTAATCACTATGTTCCAAAATTATCATACTAAAGTCCCCCGAGCCTACGTTATAAGATAAGAAAGTCATATAATAATACTAAGTCAACTAGCTGAATGTCATTATCATGAGTATAGGGGCAACCCTATGGTATTGTACATAGTGTTTACATATCTATTGTGAGGCAAGTGTTGTTGTTTGTCTTGAGTATTGAATTTAAACATACCATTCTGAGTAAGATATGGGACTTCTTTTTGTGAGGGCATTTGAATTACATTGTTGACTTTAGGCTATCTCGATGATTGTTGCTTATCTATGTTGTCTTGCTTGTCATAGTTGCGCTACCAGACATTAATCCGCGTCAATTTGTTTGATAACTATCTTGTATATGCACTGATGAGTTTAACTGCATATCTGTGATTGATTGAGAAATGATGTATGCCATGATATTGAAGTCTATTCGTTGTTGTATTGCTTATGTAGATTAAGTCTGTCACTTGAAGACAAGCAACAATTTTAAGTTGATGGTGTTGATGTGCCACCAAAATATGACATTTTTTATGCTTTAAACATAGAATTTTGTGTATTCTCGAAGCGATGTTAGTAGGTTTGATGTGTTTTTGTGTTGGTTTTACAAGATAATAGGAGTTGGAATGTTTTTGGGATAAGTTATGCAGATTGCGAGTTTCTAAGGTTTCATGACGCCTTCTATGGTCGTTGTTCATTCCACGAACAGTAGATGGGTTTCGTGAGTCAGATCCAGTGAAAGGCTATTTTCAGAAGTTGGAACCATGTGTTACCAGATGGGTCATAAAATGTTTGATGGCTCGTCCATTAGTTCATGCCTTGAGGATCAGAAATTTTGAAGAATTGCTGAAAAGATACCACAAGAAACCTTTTATGGGTTGTAAGTCAAAAGACGGCCCATAGAAAGGATTCATATACTAAAAATAGATTTTGAGGAGTGCAGTAAGATCAGTCATGGGCCATGATTCCATCTATGGCCCTTAACTATGTTCGTCAAAGTTCTCGGTTCTAGTTTTCCTATTTCGTTTAGAATTTGATTTCTTTTTATTATAAATAGGTTTTTAGGTTTTTTTAGAGGGGGAGAGCAGTTGAATGTCCAGAACTTGAGACTTGAGAGTACTACTTTGTTCTTGAATATTTGCTATTAGTTTAGGTTTTATTATTGTTTTTATATCCACCCCTCCCCCCCCCCCCCTCTTTGGGAAGTAAGTCGATTAATTCATTCTAATTTCTTTTAATTATTCCAAGTCTAGACCTTATTTGAACGACCACTTATACCTTAATTAGGAGGTGTAGTTTGGACGTGATCAATCTGAAAAGTTGAGTCTGCGTGTGATCTGTTACTGACTTTTGAGTTTGTCAAAATTACGGAAGTTTGAGGTACCACTGTGTCTATAATAGTTAATTTGTTTTATCCTGAGAGGAAATAATCCATAACCTTGGATACAGTGAGGGGATTAAATTTCTTAAAGACACACAGTATGTTCTATGAACTCAAATTGGTTTATAATTTCATTTTAATTTTCTTAGTTTACTGTTTCTGTTGTTGTTTGAATACAAAAGGGATAACAATATTTCTATCAATTTACTATGATCAAGGAAGTGAATGAGTATTAATTTGTTATGGTTAATTAATGTGAGGGTTTTATGTGCAAATAAAGATTACATATTTCTTAATCTAATGTAAAGGCAGTACTAGATGCTGGTAGTTTAAGTGAGAGATTGTTTGACGTGAATTCGAAATAATATCTTACATTGAAAGTTAAGAAAGAGTAGAAATCAGATAAAGGGTGTACGCATGCTCTACACAAAGAGAAGAATTTACGATTTAAAATTTATAAAATTAATTTTTTGGGGGTTTATTGAGTTTTAAAGTATAATTTATACTTATTTAATTTAAAATAAATATAATATTTATTCAATGTCTAACATTTTGATAATTTAATCATTGTTTTTCTAGTTGAATGTTATTAAGGACATCTTTTATACGGTCAATTCATTTTAAACAAGTTAGATTAAGAACGGGATCAGCTTCATGATAAGTTAGGCCCTAAATAAATCTAATTAATGACATTAGTATTTTTAATATATTTTCTTAAGAGTTTATAATTGTCACTTCATTAAATAGATATCAAAAATTATATTTCTAGCTAAAATGACCATAAAGCTAACTCGACACAAAGTTGAATGATCACGAAAGCTAACTAGTTAAATTTGAACAACGTTTGAAAGACAAAACAAAGTTGAGTAACTTTTTTGACCAATTATTACTTTCTCTAGTCCATATTAACTCAATTAACGAGACAATACATATTCATTAAAAAAAAAAAGTTTAGGACATAGATTGAACAACACTTTTCACTTTTTTCTTTTAGTTATTTTTAAATTATTCTTCAAAGGAAAAATAATTCAAAATAAAATTATAAATTTGAATATTTAACTCTTTGGAAAACCTTGAAAATATAAATGAAGAGCAAAAAAGGAAAAAAAAAACTTTCAATAATTTTCAATATTCAACAATTGAACATTAAAAGAAGACTAAAATATTTAATTATTATGGGCTAGAGGTAGTATAACTTAAGTGACCATTGAGTCATTCAACTCTAATTTTTGACTGAGTAGCAAGTTGATGAGAAGAAATAAGGAGAAATTGTACACTATCAATATCACGGGAATTATAAATTTTCACTTGAAAGAGCTAGCCTGCTTGCATAAAACTCTTCTTGGACACCAGTATTTGTCCATTGAACTTTGTTAGATGATGAAACTTATTCCAATAATCTAGCTGTCAAGTCATTAAATAAGAGGAACTAATTTTCTAGCAAGTTGAAGCTAATATAATTCAAATAATGCAACTAATGAGAGCAAAAAGACACTTTACAATAAGTCTACTTGAATTCAAGAATCAATTCAGATTTTCTAATATGTAATAAAGCCCTAGTCCTTGCACTATTTGAAAATTAATTCACATGATTCTAGGTTTAGTCAGAATGATATATTTCGAGTTCGGAGCCAAAAGGACTTTACATGTCCAGAATTTTTTTTTTTTAACTCTGTTGCACCTTGAAATATACAATTACTGGCTTTTTTTAAATGGAAAAAAAAAAAACCAAAATACACTTTTTTCCAGTTATACACTTTATAAAGCAAAAAGCAAAATACACTTTGCTTTGCGTTACTTTTACGATTCCTAGATGGTAATATCCACATTTTCTCCCACAAAAAATGCAACAGGTTCTTACTCCGTCATAATTGCACATATTCCAATACATCAATGAAAACAAAATTTTCCTCTATCATTGATTATTATCTATTTTGTTTTTTAAAAAAAAAACTAGGTAATATACAATTATATGAATAAAGGTGACAAAAATGGATGGATTTAATTAAATTTGGACGGGTTAATTGGGGTTGACTTAATTAATGAATATATTATTGATCTCCTTAAAAATTAGTTGGATTGAACTGGATTAAAAAGTGAGTTAGAACTCAATTCGTTTAATACTTGATAAGTTCTATTTACTTTTTTATAATTTTTTAGTATTTAATGTAAATTATTTATTTTATATTATGACTATATGTTACCTATCAAATAGAATGTATTTTGATATAAATTTCTCATAAATTAATTTGAGATTGATCAACCAAATTATGTTGATGAACTCAAATAAATTCGTTCGAATGGATTAGAACCCAAAAATAAGTTAGTCATTAATCTATCCAAACATAAATAAATTACGCAAAATATGATTTTTATGAGTTAATTTTGCAACCACTAGATTAAGGTATATAACCCTATTAAAAAGAAGGGTTTTTTTTTTGTTTTAAAAAAATTTAAATGTTACGCCGAAAAATGACCGATTTTTAAATAAAATTAAAAATTATTCGAAAATCGAGAATAAATCTAAACTCAATTAAATTGAGCAAAATCAATTCTTGAAATTCGAAAAAGACACAGAGTCGCCACCTAATTTTACGGATAATTAGGAAACCATAAAATATTTTAAAAGACTAATAGAAAATCTTTTAAAATTTCAAAGAACAGGTTCGGATTCACATTTCCATTTCAAGAAGGTTTTACGCACTTGAAATGGCCGTTAAATGCGGTTATCCAGCGATTAGGTTATTTGACTAACTTTGACTTTGAAAACATTGACCAATTTTGAGGTTTTGATTATTTTAAAAGACTTTGAGCGAAGTTGGAAAAAATTGAAAGTTGAATTGAAATGACAAGATTACATTTTTTTATCTTTTCCTTTTTTTCTTTTTCTTGTTTATTATTTTTTTTTAAGCAAATCTCTTGTTTTTTTTTGAAATAAAAATGAGATAAATAAGAGTAACATAAATTGGTTTGACATACTGGGAAATCTAATTAGATTAGAACCAACAGAGTGTTAGCATACAAACAACATACAAATATATAAATACAATGAGAGAAGGAGTCAAACTGAATTTTGAATCTTTT
>JAABOM020036519.1:0-16909 GCA_011800125.2 Solanum clarkiae
AGTGTTGGAGATGATCACGCCTAGCGCGGGGGGTTGTAGGCCCGGATAACGTATCGAGGGATTGGTTCCTTGGTGGCCTAGCTCGGGCTTGGTAGTCTTGGGTAACCTTGTTGGGGGTTGGTACCTATCAACCTTGATGGAGGGTTTGTAATCTGTAAACCTTGATGGGAGGTTAGTACTCTGTCAACCTCAGTGGGAAAAGGGGGTTTAAACTCCATCAACCTCAAGAAGGGGTTCCTACCTCATGCTCCTATCCAACGGGGTGATGGGTCTTTGCTTGCACTATAATGGTCACTCCTTACACTCGTATTATGATCCATATAAGCATGGTTTGACTTCAAGCATCATTCATAGATGCCATATTATTTGTATGTTATTCATTGCTTATGATTACACATTTTGCTTATGATGTCTACCTCTTGTTACATTGCATCCTACATACTTACTACATTCAAATGTACTAACGCATACTTTATGCCTACGTGATGTAACCATGTAGGAACTGAGTACTGCTTTATCATTCTCCTCCACATGGCTAGTGCGACTTTTATCAAGCTTGTTGGTGAGTCCTCAATTCCCGGGACGTTACCTATAATCTCTTGCTATGTATTAAGACTTTCTCTTTGATTTATGTATTGACTATGAGGGTGAGCCCGGTTGCTTTATCTTGGCCCCAACTCTTATCTATGTAGCAGAGATGTTGTTGGACATGATATGTATCTATTCTATAAGCTTGAATCTATTGACTCTTGATGTTTATGATATGGAAGTTACCCTTAGTCCCTATCCCCTTGTTTACGTTTATCTTTTATTTTTATTCTAATTGCTTCCGCGACCAAAGATGTGTAATGGTATGCTATAAGGCTTGTTTGGGGTTCCTTTAGGTTCCCCATTCGTTGATCACCTCTTGGCCCTAGGCTTGGGTCGTGACAAAGGTAGTATCAGTGCACCAGGTTGTTAAATCCTCGGAGTCTAACATGTCGCGTTGATTAGAGTCTTATTCATGGTTATGTGTTGCACCACAATGATGAGTAGGAAATGTTTTACTTTTTCATGCTCTAAGTCATGCTAATAGTTGAAGTAAGCTTTCCCCCCCTAATGATTATTCTTTGCTAGGCTAGATTATGCCTAATACGAGGGGAAGACGAGCTCGCATGCCTGAGGAGCTACTGGCCAATGGAGAGCTTAGGGATGCTCTCACCTTGCTTTCACAAGTTGTGGCGAATCAAGACAACCAAGGGGTCCAAGCCCCTCATACTCTTACACTGGCCTCTTAGGTGAGAGACTTCATGAGGATGAATCCCCGAGAACTCCACAGGTCAAAGGTGAGTAAGGACCCCCAAGAGTTCATTGATGAGGTCTACAAAATTTTATCCATCATGGGAGTGAGGTTGGAGGATAAGGTGGACTTAGCAGCCTACCAACTCAAAGGGATAGCATAAATATGGTACAACCAATGGAAGGAGGAAATGGGAGTCAAATATGTAGTGCTTTGGGAGGAGTTCAAGGTGGCCTTCCTTAATCGGTTCTTTCCCCTTAAACTTAGGGAAGCTAAGTTGGTGGAATTTATGAATTTGAGACAAGGGTCTATGTGTGTGAGGGAATATGCCCTCAGGTTTACCCAACTCTCTAACTGTGCTTCGCATTTGGTGGCTGATTCGAGATGTAGGATGAATAAATTTGTGATGCATGTTTCTGACTTGGTTAGTAAAGAATGCTAGTCCGTCATGTTTATTAGTGATATGGAATTGTCACGTTTGATAACCTATGTCGAGCAAATAAAAGAGGAAAAATTAAGGAAGGGAAGGGGGTATGAGGCCAAGAGGGCCTACTTTGAAGGTAAGTTCCAAAGGAGTAGTTGGTCCCATCAAGGCCAAAGGCCTATTTATGCATTTGATAAGAGGGTTGCAAATGATCTTCCGTGGGCCCAAGGTGTTAAGGGTGTGGCTCATATTGATGTGTATCCGAAATATGGTAAAGGTCATGGTGGCCCATATTTGAAGAATACCACTGCTTGTTATGATTGTGGGGAGTTGGGGAATAAGGTGATAGATTGCCCTTGAAACTGAAACAAAGGCGAGGAGGTTCGTCCACAAGGTGCTAATGTGGTCCCATTGGGGAGAGGTGGCCTACATGATGGTTCCCCAAGGCACAGCCTGTTCTATGCTTTACATGGGAGGCAAAGGGTTGATGAAGTCCTCGATGTTATTACCGGTATGTTGAAAATCTTTGACTTTGATGTGTATGCATTGATTGATCCTGGTGCCACTCTTTCTTTTGTTACCCCCTTTGTTTCCAAAAACTTCCATGTTGACCCTGAGTTGTTGCGAGTCAGATAAGGTGTCTATTCTTATCGGTGTATCTACTAATGCTAGGAAAGTTTATAGAAGTTGTCCTATTTGCATTTTACATAAAATCTTGCCTTGTGATCTTGTTGAGTTAGACATGGTTGATTTTGATATTATTCTTGGGATGGATTTGTTGCATGCATACTATGGTTCTATTGATTGTAGAACCCATAGAGTCAAGTTCAAATTTTCAAATGAACCCGTTCTTGAGTGGGAAAGTCAAAATGTGGTGGTCAAGGGTAGATTCATCTCTTGCATTAAAGCCCATAAGTTAATCTCTAAGGGGTGCCTTTACCATCTTGTGAGGGTTAGGGATGTGGAGCCTAAAGTCCTTCCCATAGAGTCGATTTTAGTTGTAAATACATTTCTTAATGTATTCTGTAATAACCTTCCCGGTGTTCCTCCTGAAAGGGAAATAGACTTTTGTATAGACCTCCTCCCCGATACTAACCCATTTCTATTCCCCCTTGCCGTATGGCCCTGGCGGAGTTGAAAGAGTTAAAGGAATAATTGAGGCACTTGCTGGAGAAGGAATTTATTAGACCTAGACAATCACCTTGGGGTGCTCCGGTATTGTTTGTGAAAAAGAAGGATGGGTCCCTTAGGATGTTTATTGACTATCGGCAACTCAATAGGGTTGCTATCAAGAACAGATGTATATTAGGTACTGAATGGTGTCGAATGAGCACCAATAGAAGTTTCTTATGTTTTAATTCTGAATGAAATATTCCCTCTTCCAAGGATTGATGATTTGTTTGATCAATTGCAAGGGGCTAGCCATTTCTCTAAGATTGATTTTCGGTCCGAGCATCTTCAAGTGAAAGTGAGGGAGTGTGATATTCCCAAAACAACCTTCCGGACTAAGTATGGACATTATGAATTTGTGGTAATGTCTTTTCGGTTGACCAATTGATCGACCATCTTTGTGGACCTAATGAATAGGGTCTTTAAACACTACCGTGATTCCTTTGTTGTGGTTCATTGATGATATTTTGATTTATTCTCATGGTGAGAAGGAGCATAAGGCTCATTTGAGAGTTGTGCTGCAAAGATTGAGGGAGGAGAAATTATATGCTAAATATGAAAAGTGTGAATTTTGGTTAAGGGAGGTTGCCTTCCTAGGATATGTGGTGTCGGGGGATGGTATTAAGGTGATCCAAAAAAAACTGACGTGATTAGAAACTGGCCTAGACCATTGACCCCGTCGGATATTAAGAGTTTCTTGGGCCTAGCGGGATACTATCGGAGGTTCGTGAATGGGTTCTCTTCTATTGCTTCCCCTATGACAAAATTGACTCAAAAAGAAGGTTAAGTTTGTATGGACCGATGAATACGAAAGGAGTTTCCAAACATTGAAAGATAAGCTTGTGTCTTCTCCTATATTGTCACTACTGGATGGGCTTGAGGGATTTGTTGTGTATTGTGATGCTTCCTGGGTTGGTTTGGGTTGTGTGTTGATGCAAAATGGTAAGGTCATAGCCTATGCTTCTAGACAACTCAAAGTGCATGAAAGGAACTACCCTACCTATGATCTTGAGTTAGCCGTCATTGTGTTTGCATTAAAGATTTGGCGTTATTACTTGTATGTGGTGCATGTTGATGTGTTCATCGATCATAAGAGCCTATAATATATCTTCAGTCAAAAGGATCTGAACTTGAGGCAAAGGAGATGGTTAGAACTTCTTAAGGACTATGATATGAGTGTGCATTATCATCCCGGTAAGGCAAATATGGTGGCAGATGCTTTGAGTAAGGTGTTTATGGGTAGTATATCTCATGTGGATGGTGGTGATGAAGAGATGGCTTGGGAGGTGCACCGATTGGCTAGATTGGGTGTTAGGTTGGATGATGATAATGGAGGTATTGTTGTTATTGATGGTTCTAGGTCATCCTTGATTAATGAGGTGATAGTAAAATAAGATCTTGATCCCTCCTTGTTGGAATTGAAGGCCTTAGTGAAAGAGGGCAAGGTGGAGGTTTTCACCCAAGGGGGAGATGACGCCTTGGGTACCAAGGTAAGTTGTGGTACGATTTGATAGAAAAGATCCTTGATGAGGCCATAACTCTTCTTATTCTATCCACCCAGTTCCATCAAAATGTATAGAGACTTGAGAGATGTGGATATTGCCAAGTTCATTTTCGATTGTTATAGTTGTCAACAAGTCAAAACCGAGCATCAAGGGTTGGGTGTCCTAACCCAAGACATTGAGATTCCTACTTGGAAGTGGGAGGTGAATAATATGGATTTTGTGGTTGGGTTGACCAAGACTAGAAAAGGTTTTTTCCATTTGGGTGGTGGTTCATAGGACGACAGAATCGGCCCACTTTCTACCAGTTAAGACCACATATGGGGTGGAAGATTATGCAAGGTTGTACATTCATGACTTGGTAATATTGCATAGGGTTCCTTTGTCTATCATATCAAATTGTGGGGCAAAATTCATTTCACACTTTTGGACGTCCTTTCAAAGGGGTCTAGGTACTAGGGTTAAGCTTTCTACAGCCTTCCACTCTCAAACAGATGTCCAAGCTGAGAGAACCATCCAAACCCTTGAGGATATGCTGAGGACATGTGTGTTGGACCTTAAAGGTAGTTGGTATCATCATCTTCCATTGATAGAGTTTGAGTACAACAATAGTTATCGTTTTAGTATCGGTATTACTCCATTCGAGGCTCTCTATAGGATATGTTGTAGATCACCAGTTGATTGGTTTGAGGTTAGTGAGGTAGCTTTGTTGTGACCAGTTCTGGTTATGGAGGCTCTTGAGAAGGTTAGGATGATTAGAGAAAGCTTAAAGACGGCCCAAAGTCGCCAAAAGTCCTATGCCGATGTGAGGTGAAGGGATCTTGAATTCCAAGTTGGTCATTGGGTTTACTTGAAGGTGTCACCCATGAAGGATGTGGTCTGATTTGGTAAGAAGGACAAGTTGAGCCCAAGATATGTGGGGCATTATAGGATGATGATAAGGGTTGGCAAGGTAGCTTATGAGTTGGAATTGCCTAGGGAAATGGATTTGGTTCATTCAGTGTTTCATGTGTCCATGTTGAGGAAATGTGTGGGTAATCTAAATGTCATTGTACCTCTTGATGTTGTGGGCATCATTGAAGATAATTTGACCTATGAAGAGGTTCCGATTCAGATCTTGGATAGGCAATTGAAGAGATTGAGAAACAAAGAGGTCGCTTCCGTTAAGGTACGTTGGAGGAATCAACAACTAGAAAGTACTACTTGGGAGGCCGAAACGGATATGCAAAAATGATATCCTTACCTTTTCCACTCCATTCAAGCCTAAGGTATTAATCTAAGTCCTTTATGTGATCTCAAGTCTTAAGTTCAACCTTCATGTCATTGCATATGTTCATATTTAAATTGACTAAGTTCATGATGATTTTACACTATGTTTAAATGTATTGTTGCTAATATGTGGGATGAAATTATCATGTTTGTGTCTCTAATATACATCTCTTTGACATTTGGGGACGAATGTTCCTAAGGGGGAGATATTGTAATGACCCAAAAAGCGCCCGAAAATGTGCCTTGGAAGTGCCCGGAATCATAATTTTCATATATCTTAAAATCTATGTGTGATATCGAAAATCTAACTTCATATTCTTGTTCAAGTGGTCATTTTGAGTGGAAAATGGGTCTTACCCTGATTTAAGAGCAAATTATTAGCAATTTCGATTTTTCAAAATACAAATTTCAGTGAGGTTTGCTCACTCCTGGTGCGACACAGCTAGAAAGCGAGGATGAAGAAATCCTTATTCCACGACAGGTCCACGATGCGGACCTTTGTATTTTCCTACCCAGTTAATTTTTGTGGTCGAAGACTTTTGGGTCTTGGGCCTAAGTTTTCCAAAAGTGAAAACGCCTATACTTAACCATTTTTCAGCCTCATATCATTCTAAATATTCCTCAATACTCATTCAAACACTTAGCCAATATTTACTCCTAAAATCAAGTCTCAAAAACCCTCTCCGGATCTAAGGATTTCCTCTCAAGTCTTCACGTCTCCATCTCTAATCTTCTTCAAGTTCATCTCCAAAGCTAAGGTATGTAGGTTTCTTTCATGGGTTCCTTTCACTCATGATACCCAAGCTCCTTTTTACTCAAAATTGCATGATTTAAAGTTGATTTATTTATGACTCTTATCTATTATGAAAATCATGACACATATGTTGGGATTTATGAAACTGTGTCTGTCTTACTATGTTTGGAGCTATGAATCTAAGGTCTATTGCGAGAATTGATGAAGGATCTTGATGTATATTGCTTAAGGGTGTTACCAAGTATCTATTGATGTATTTACAGTGATTTTTCTAGCATGATTTCACTCTTGAATTGCATGGTTTGACACTAGCATTACACGCCTCAAAGTTTTTGATAAAATGTCTAGTTATGGATTCTTGAGGAATTGAAGGTCCAACGTATGTCTTATGAGTTGAATGAATATATAATGATGAATGGTGATGGAATGACGAAGAAAAGGAATGTATGTTTATGATGATGAAAGGAGTGTATATATATATATGAGATATTATCTCTATATAGTCTTGGGGATGACCAAGCCTAGCTCAGGGGGTTGTAGGCCCAGGTAACCTATCGAGGGGTTAGTACCTTGGTCGCCTAGCTTGGGGGAGAGGGGGTGGTAGGCTCGGGTAATGTTGTGGTGGAGTTTATAACCATCAACCTTGATTAGGGGGTTTGTACTCTGTCAACCATGATGGGCGGTTAGTACTCCGTCAACTTTGGTAGGGGGTTTATACTCCATCAACCTCATGAAGGGGTTCGTACCTCATACGTCATAGGCCTTGGCTTGCACTATAATGCTCATTCCTTACACTCGTATTATGATCTATATAAGCATGATTTTACTTCAAGCATCATTCATATATGTCATATTGTTAGTATGCTATTCATTGCTTAAGATTATGCATTTTGCTATGATGTCTACCTCTTGTTGCATAGTATCCTACATACTTAATACATTCAAACGTACTAATGTATAGTCTATGCCTATATGATGTCACCATGTAGGAACTGGTATACTGCTTGATCATCCTCCTCCACATGGCTAGTACGACTTCTATCAAGCTTGTTGGTGAGTCCTCTATTCAGGGATGAAACTTATGATCTTTTGCTATGTATTAAGACTTTCTCTTTGACTTATGTATTGACTATAAGGGTGAGCCCGGTTGCTTTGTCTTGTCCCTAGCTCTCATCTATGTAGCAGACGTGTTGCTGGACATGATATGTATCTATGCTATGAGCTTGACTCTATTGACTCTTGATGTTTATGATATGGAAGTTACCCTTAGTCCCTATTCCCTTTGTTTACATTTATCTCTTATCGTCATTATAATTGCTTCTGCGACCAAGTATGTATAATGATATGCTATGAGGCTTGTTTGGAGTTCCTTCGGGTTCCCCATTCGCCGGTCACGTCTAGGCCCTAGGCTTGGGTCGTGACATACAGGAGTCAATCAAAGCTCCATCAGTCTATCTCACCTAGTATCAAATTAACTCTATTGGTAGGCTAGGTTGCTTGTAACCACAAATCAGTTATGATAATGTGGTGTTTCACTAGAGCCCATTATGGCCTCTCATGCAAGACACTCAAAGACACACTTTCCTGAGCACTTCAAAGAAAAACTTTCAACACTTTAGCTGTTGAGTCCTTTTTGAGGGCCTCAAGACATAAACCCATGACTATTATGCAAATCCTCCACTTCAACTACCCAATTTACGACAATAATTTAAGATCTGAGCTAGATTCAAGTTCGCGACCTTAAATGATAAGTTAAACATGAAGGTAAGCATGAACCCATAAATCAATTGAATCAAGTCAAAGTAATTTGAGAGAAACCCACTTGATTTTGCAAGTAAATGATCCACCAAGTATGAAACCAAGAGAAATAATCAAGGCCCATAAAAAATTAACATCCAAGCTTGATTAAATCTACAAATTATGCATTCAAGTACAAGGAAAGAAAGAGTAAGTGAAAGATGAATACAAGTAAAGCTCACACACTTCAATCCACTATAGAATTTGTAGAAAACTTTCTCTAAATCCTCACCCTAAACTAAAATCTACACTAAGGTATGTTTTCTCTCTTTAAAATTGTATGAAGGTATGTTCAATGATGAATAAATCTCCAATATCAAGAACAAGGTTTGGGAGTACACATATATATGATTTGGGATTGAAATGGTAGAATTCCGCAACTACCCGGACGTAGGTCGCCGAAGTACTCCGTAGTTGCGGGGCTTTGATGGTGTTCGTGGACGTCAAAGGCTCTTATACCTCCATATTCACGCCTAAGCAGTCCACTGTCATGGATAATAGTCGCCTTTTGCTCTGCCTATGCACTAGGAATATGCATGTTCGCGCCTTTATGTGATCCATTGCTCCGCATTCATGGAATGTAATTGCTGCCAAGTACACTTCTTTGCATTTTCAACTCTTTTTTTCTCCAATTAAGCTCAAACTTCAATTCTTCTCAGCAAGTTTCCATTTTAAGCCATATGTACTTGAAATATACACTATTTAAAACATAATTAGCCTCAAGTTATGAAATTAACAACACAAAATCATAAGAAAAGAGCACGAAATGAGTGTAAGTTATACACTCATCAACAGCCCCAACTTAAGACTTTGCTTATCCTCAAGAAAAACAAAATCAAACTCAAGAGGCTAGCAATTTAAGCACACAATGCCAACTCACTTTTAATATCTAAATCATGATCATGACAATGGTTGATACCAACAATTAGCACATGTACGTGGATGCCTATCAAATAACTCTCTCACTTTTCAAAAGCATGTTTTTTCAAAACAACTTCCAAGGATGACCAAGTGACAACACAAATTCTCAAGAAGTGACTCAAACTCTTAGTCACCTAACAAGTTCCAGTTGACTCAAACTTAGAAAAGCATCAGTATCACCAATTCATGTCAATTTGCATGTCCTCACAACAAGAAAGAAAATCCCCAAAACACATACATGTATATGTAATGGACAAGGGACAAGGTCTCAAAAGCTCACACTCAACATAAGAACATCTTGTCCACACAAATATCACATATTGGTCTGTCTTTATTTTCAATTAACATTGACTTAATTTCATTTGGTTGAAAATCTCAAAGGGCTTTTTAGGCTTGTAATGTAGGCTTAAGGGTAGGGTAGGATAGAATTTGGACAGTAGTGACTAAGCCTCCTTAAGTCCCACATACAACATTCATCTTTTCCAACTTTTCCACCTTTTCTTTTCATATATCGCACCAATGCGCATTTAACCCTTCTTCTTCACTTAAGTGCCTCACTTGCAACCATTTTCAACATTTTGGAGGATTTTTTTCATTCAAGCACTTCTTTTTCTTTTCTTTTTTTTCCCTCCATTCATTTTTTCTCTGGTTAAGTATCTTTTCCACATTAAAAATGTTGAGTAAGTTAATGCAAAGCTGAGTACTATAGATATTCGTTTATATACTTCTACTATAATTATATAACATAGTTTTGCATCCCACCTTACCTTGGTAGTTATACAATTTTCCCCCGTTATTTAGACTTCTAATTAAGAAAATCTCCAACTTCCCTTAAATTATTCATGACTTAGAATAAGATGTAAACTAAGCAAATTCAAAAAAAATATAGAGGATTTATAAATCGAATGCAGTTAGTTTTGGATTGAGGAATAATTTGGAAGACTTAAAATTAGTACCTTAGGATTGAGTAGGATGGAAGATAGAAGGATATCATTTTTGCATGTCCACTTCGGCCTCCCATGTAGCTCTTTCGACTTGTTGGTTCCTCCAAAGGACCTTAATGGAAGCCACATCCTTGTTCCTCAACCTCTTCACTTGTTTATCCAAGATTTCTACTATAACCTCTTTATATGTCAAGTTGTATTCAACTACCCCCACATCATCAGGAGGCACATAAGCATTAGGATCACTCACACACTTCCTCAACATAGACACATGAAAGACCGAATGAACCAATTCTATTTCACTAGGCAAATCCAACTCGTAGGCCACCTTATGAATCCTCCTCATCACCTTATAAGAATCCACATATCTAGGGATTAACTTTCCTATCTTACAAAAATGACCCATACCCTTCATGGGTGACACCTTCAAATAGTCCCACTCACCAACCTTAAACTCAAGCTCCCTCCTTCTCACATCGGCATAAGACTATTGGTGACTTTGGGCTGTCTTCAACCTTTCTCTAATCATCCTTACCTTCTCTATAGCATCCATAAGCAGATCTGGACCCAACAAAGCTGTCTCTCTAACCTCAAACGACCCAACCGGTTATCTACAATGTCTATCATAGAGAGTCTCAAAAGGATCTATACCAATGCTTAAATGATAGCTATTGCTATATGCAAACTCAATCAATGGAAGATGATTATCCCAACTTCCCTTAAGCTCCAATACACAAGCCCTAAGCATGTCCTCAAGAGTTTGGATAGTTCTTAGTCAGGATTACGAGACCCTCACTATGAGTCATAATGGGCATTACGAGTCGTAGGTGGGTCTCATATGAGAAACATGAAGAAATAATAGGTGATTGATGCTTGCTACGAGGGACTACTACGACTCATAGGGGAGCCTATGAGTCATAGGAGGGCCTCGTAGCTAGAAACAGGAGACAATAGTAGTGTCTAACACTTTCCTACAACAAGCTCAAACAAGACACGCAAACTTAGGAATTTACTCTTAAAGGAGAAATACGATATAATAGACACATAGGTAGTCCCAAAATGACATAAGAAAGCTAAAGCAACTAGCATCCCTAAGAATCGAAGGCAATTCCAACTAGCATTAAAAAAAACCAAGAGCACTTTCCAATCTAAACTAGAACTGTTTATCAGCCAAACCATGCCATTAAGGTGCAGGTGCCATTCAGATGATTTCAATCAGGTTCAACAATATAAGGCATATAAAACACACAAACAATAACCAAATTCTTGTTCCGAAAACAATTTCCTCAATGCTTAGGCATTAAATAAGCACTACACTTAAGGGATCAAGCATTTACACAATCATAACCACCTACTCAAGAATTTCAACAAGGTTCAATTCATAACAAAATCCTTCAAAGCACACCAACCCTCAGTTTTGAAGTTTATATCAAAATAACATCAAATGATCTTGAAAATTGGTGGTTAAACACATACACAATCATCTATAGGATAACTCACCACCATAGTGCATTAGGGCTAACCAAGAAGCTTACCAAATGGTAGAAGAATTGAATCAATGCACTTGTTTGGCTTTGACTTGTTCGCAACTATGACAACCTGAGGCAAACTTGGCAATGTCCCTTTTCATGCCTCCCCACCAATACACCTCTCTCAAATCTTTATACATCTTAGTAGACCCGGGGTGAACAGAGTAAGAAGAACCATGAGCCTTATCAAGAATCTTTTCTTTCAAGCTATCAATACAAGCCAAACACAACCTACCTTGGTACCTAAGGGCACCATCTCCCCCTTGGGAGAAAATCACCACCTTGACACCTTTCACCAAGGCCTTCAATTCTAACAATGACGGATCAAGATCTTTCTTAGCATTCACCTCCTCGACCAATGAAGATCTAGAGCCATCAAAAACAACAACACCATTATCAACCTCTTATAGAATAGTTAAATCAAAAATACATATATTTTTGTGGTCATATTTTTATTAACAATGTACGAGTACTCCACCATAAGATTCTACTCTATAGGACAGTAATACTTGGCATCAATGAAGATTCGCCTTTAATAGCGTAAGCGATGTTAAACCATCTTTGTTAAGGCCAAACTCAACAAAAAAAGGAGACTTTGTGCTTGACTAGGCTTGTTGTTCCTTTGCCTCTGATAAACATCAGGTGTTTTAAAATCATCTATCTCAATTACTAGTGTGCCTTCAGGAATAACAAACCCAACTTGTTCTGAATCAGCTTCATTATCCATATCTTTATTTACAGGTGCATCAACTACATTTGTGCCACTAACATCAGATGTACCAACTAGGTCCTCACAGAGAACATCTATTCCAGGATTGTTACCCGTAGCAACACTATCCCTAATGCCATTATCCACCAAATCTGCTACATATGTTCCATTATGTTTAGGATCCTATATAGGAGAACTATGGTTAAAACACTCAAATCCCACAACAACAACTTCTTCTACAGATTCACCATGTCTTATATTTTCATTTCCCTCAACAACAATGTAAGTAGTTTGATGTTCAACACTACTATCTTTACCAACTTGATCATTTTTAGATTTATTATCAGTACCTAGACGAATAATAGCTTGAGTTATTGTTGCTATATCTACCTCACTTAAATTCAAGCAAAAAATCGTCATCCAATAAAGGGTCAAAATTTAACTTCCTATTAGTCAAGAATTGTTTGACACTTTCTTCTTTCCTTTTATAATAATCTTGTGTAATAACGGCAATATCAGACTCGTGTATAAAAATAAACACAAACTTAGACTGGGAGCTACCATTATTAACATTAATATTCTTACAACTCTCACCAGTAGACTTACCTGTAGCACTTTCTCACCACTCACTCCAACTACATACACAGTAAGGACACTATCTGAAATATTTTCACAACTATCTCTGCCTAAATTTGTATGCTCTTTCTCCAATTATGCAGATTCATCCTTTTTTGTCGCCTAAAATATATTAAAAATATATTGGGGGTGTAATATAACAAATAAGGAAGCATCCTCTTGCAATCAAAACTTGTGCTGCTTGTCAAACAAGGTTTGAATTCATGAATTATGGCCTATCTAGACACCCAAGATTTGATCGAACTGATCGTCTTTTAAGTATATGCTATTGTAATGTGAGATGAAATAAAAATAGACACATATAAAGAATAGAACACACTAATTTGAAATCCTAAATTCACTAATTATGATCAATCTAAACTTGCATATTACATATACCAGCAATTTCTCTATTAAAAAAACACAACGCGCACACACAGATAGCAAGAAAAATATCAAAAGGAAACACCTTACAGATGTTATAATAGAATCAAGCAAAGAATAAGTATCAATTAAACAAATGTATTAGTTCTTATCAAATAATAAAAATTGCACCAACAAGTTTTCAAACAAATAGAAGAAGTAAAAGCAGTCATACTGATTGATCAAAGCACAATGGCCTTACCATATAATAGCTAACTTTAAGAAATTACAAACATTATTCTGAAATACTAGTAAGCACTTTCTTTTTCATGTCAATAGTCTTGATGGTAATAGTATCTTGGATAAGAACTGTGGATATTCCTGCAAAATTTAAGTGTATAGTTAGAAAAAAAAGAAGGGGAAAAATTTGAGGAGGTCGATACATATTATCCCATAATTAAATTATAGTTGCACTACTTCAAAATGAATGTAATTACTGAATGTTTTGAAGATAAAATAAATTGAAAATAATAAAGGAAAAAAAAACATTTATAATTTTTGCCAAAGAATAAGTTGATCAAAGGAGGTGCATCTATAAAACGACCTCTGGAAAGCAATCAGATGCTCAAAAAAATATCCAAGACAGATACCAGATAAATATGTCCATTAACACTTAGATGAAGAGAAATCACCAAGAGCTTTGCAGGGCCTACACTATGCTAATCCTATAAAAGAGTAAATTTCTCAAAGAAGATGCTACCACTTCAAATTCCATTATTAATGTGCAATCTTGAAATTATTAACTTGTATAAGATTACTCAATAAGCATTGAGGTGTTGTCATCTTTCACCTAGAGCTTTGTTGTCACAACTTGATATAGAAACAACAAAAAATGGATACATACACTCCAAAAAAAAAACCTCATGAGGTAACATAAAAGTACTATCATTGGTAAAGAATTACATCAAATTTACTATGGAGATACTTTAAAGCTTAAAGGGCCTTATCAAATTTCAAATCAACATACTTTTGAAAATTACTGATCTAATTCTTCGGCTCAACATTGTTACGGACAATATCATTATCATTACTTTGTCCAATATCCGCCTTTGACACTTGTATGCAAAATAAATCATCACTGAATTATTGAGACTGTATACCCACAGGACAACTTTCTAACACGAAATCTTCTAACTCTAATATGAGATTCTCATTATCACTCGGGAAAATGAATCATCATTGAATTATCCAAAATAAATCATCACTGAATTATTGAGACTGTGTACCCACAGGACAACTTTCAAACACAAAATCTTCTAACTCTAATATGAGCTTCTCATTATCACTTGGGAAAATGTTCCTCAACTGTAAATATAATAAAATATATTGTAAATAAAATTAAAAATAAAAAAGAATGCAAAAATTTTTTTTAGAAAAAAAAGACAATACCTGATTGGCAAGTAAGTTGTATATCCGCAAGCAAATACTCATAAGTTACTTGTCTATCAATAATCCAATTCAATATACAGGGGACTTGAGAACCATTAAAAAATGTAAACCGACCATTGAACACCTCATAACATTCACAAAATCAAGTCTATTGCCAAAGGAAATCCCCATGCCTATAAATTTCAAGTATTGACTTTAATTTATCAGAAGAATTACTATATATTGCTTGGAATACATCAGCTACCCATGAATAAGAATTAAAATCTCCACCCCTTAGCAAGATCAAAATAAGACATATCAAGTAATTTACTTTTTTCAAGAACAAAAGAGGAACGTGTTTATAAAATAAAGAACTGTCATTTTACCAGCAATAACATCCTTTTTGAATTTTGTATTCTTAAAATAATGTTCTATTTCCGCCCATATGAAAGTGGTAGCCTCTTTAAAGTACCTCTTCAACAATCATTTTT
Source organism: Solanum clarkiae (assembly GCA_011800125.2). Lineage (NCBI taxonomy): Eukaryota > Viridiplantae > Streptophyta > Magnoliopsida > Solanales > Solanaceae > Solanum > Solanum clarkiae. The sequence goes on from JAABOM020036519.1 coordinate 15,196, forward strand.
TATCTGATAACACTTTGATGTTCATACTAACTTTGTATTTTATTCTAATAACAATTGCAAACTCACCCAATTCAAAACAAAGATGTACACCATTTATCAAAAAATGCATGACATTCTCCTCATCACAATACACTTTCCCCATCAACAAATTATGCAAAACACGCCCTTGAACCATCCAGATATTTACCAAAATAAGTTTCTCTAAATAGTTCTAGTTAGGCAGTCAACAACTTATAATGCAAATCATGAACTAAATTGTTAATTTATTGAGCAATCAATCTTTGGTTTGTAATCAATATTCATTTTAACATAATAATCACCAGGCTACATAGCAAAATACAAGTATATAAATAAAATAACAAAAATAAAAAAAGTAAGAAATACAATAGTCACTTACTGACAGCTTATGCTAAGTGTATTGTATACAATCACACATTCAATTGTAGAAGATTTTCAATATAGAACTATCAAATCTTCCAAAAACAAGTATATACTATGACAGTATATCCAAATTACACTTTTAAATTATCTATATAATCTCTTAACTAGAGTATAAAAGTTTTTGATGAGCATATCCATATGTTATAGTTATATTATTATATTAAATACATACTATTTTAACATCATTAAGGTTTCTCATATACGTATTCATATACTCTGATGGAATCATTAATATTGTATTGTTAACGAAATACTAAATAAGTAGTGATACTCTCAGAGTATATATAAACTCCCAAGGTATCATTAGACCTTTTAACATGTTTCATATATAATAATCACTTATTATTCGATACAATCATATATTATATATATATCCAATTACAGAATCCAGCAAAGAATTAAAAAAAAACACATAATTGAAACAAAAACTTATGTTCAAATTACACTGTTATGATGTCTATATAAACGTTTAATTAGAGCATAAAAATTTTTAATGATACCATAAGCAGTATATCCATATGTTGTAGTGATACTATTATATTATGTACTATGTTAACATCATTGATGTTTCATATATACATATATGTACAAACAAATTAATTAAGTTTAATAAAAAAACTTTTAAAGATACCAACACAGTATACTCATACAATCTGGTGGTGTCATTAAAATTTTAATATTCACAAAATATTCACTATCCAGTGACACTCTCACAGTATATGTTAACTCCCTGAGTATCATTAAGATTTTTAACATGCTTCATATACATACTTCATGCAATCATAGAATTCAAACAAAGAATAATAAAAAACACACATAATTGAGACAAAAATTTACATTTAAATTACACTATTATGGTCTATTTGAACACTTAACTAGAGCATAAAAATACTTGATAATACCATGAGAGTATATCCATATCCTATGGTGATACTATTATATTAAGTATATACTATGTTAATACTATTAAGGCTTCTCATATACATAAATGGACAAACAAATTAATTATACATAAAAAAAAAAAATCTTAACGATGTCAAGGCAGTATATTCATATACTCTGATGGTATCATTAATATTTCAATGTTCACAAAATATTTAGTATCTAGTGATATTCTCAGAGTATATGTAAACTCCCTAGGTATCATTAAGGTTTTCAACATACTTTGTATATATGCTTTATACAACCACATAATCCAAACAACAACAACAACATACCCAGTATAATCCCACAAGTGGGGTCTGGGGAGGGTCGATTGTACGCAGACCTTACC
>JAABOM020036530.1:0-16908 GCA_011800125.2 Solanum clarkiae
GTATTTTACTTATGTATGAACTTTATTAGGCGGCAGGACCGCAGCGGATGCCACATAGGCCCGCTCTTTTGTTTGTGAATGCTATAAATCATTTATGTATGTCTGGGTGCTCGCTGTTAGTTTTCTTTGCAGGTGGGTTTAGTCAGTAAAACAGAGGAGACTCTGCCGAAATTTCGGTAGAAATTAGTGAAATTAAGTCTAAGGTTATCTATGGTGCAAGTTTGCTATAAGCGCCTAATCGGCGTAAGTCACGGCCCCGAGGTGGGGTCGTGACAGCGACGCACTCCGGGCGCGGACTTTTAGACAGCTCTGCGCTCCTTCATTAAAATAGTCATAACTTTCTACTACGAATTTCGATTAAGGCGAAATTAGATATGTTGGAAAGCTAATTCAAATACCTTCTATATGATATATTATGGTTCACCTAACTCATTATACTTTAGGAGATATGGTCATTTGAAGTTGATCCTTCTATCGACTCATACGAAAACTTAATTGTTAGAAATATTTTGGACTTGGCCTGATGTAAAAGATCCCTTATAACCCTAAATCACATCTAATATATTTTAAATACTTAGGAATTGATCCTATCATATATATACAACCTAAAAGTCACTGGTCCATCTACCTTTTACAAAGTCTTACATTAGAACTCAAACGCTAAGAAAGTTTTTAGCTTAGTTTCGTACTAGAGGGTTCGTGTGACCTTAGATCTTCTCCAATTCTATTCCCACATTAAGAAATTGACTTTAACACTTATACTTAATTAAGAATCATTAACTAAAATCCTATATCCTATGAAGAATGACTCTGTTTTAGCTTTAAAAATTTGGGGTGTTACATTGAACGAATTCTTTAAAAAGAATCCTAAATTAAATTCACAAAGTTATTGATTTAAACAAAGATTGAAATAAGTATCAAACAATTGACAATATACTATTTGATACCTGGCATATTTATAATGATCAGATATCAAAATAAAAATTTGATTTAGCGGTCAGAAATTTGGTTTGAAGTAAGTATAAAAAATTTATATTGAAGAGTAATTCAAGTATCATGTGTGTAAAATTTTTCTTAACATCTGCATACAGGTATCATGAGGTAAATAAATCTAACTGCTAAAAAATATATGTAAAAAACAGAGATTGAAATCTTTATGATTAATGTAAATACTAAGTAGAAAAGTATTAAAAAAAATATTAACATCACTACTCAATATTAAAATAACAACGGTAGAAGTATCAAAACATTTGACATATCTATTCAACATAAAAAAAAAAATTAAAGCCAGACACATTTTTTTCTTCTTTTGTTGGCATCTAGTTCAACCACGATTGCTTCAATCAAATTTACGAACGAAATATTTTCTCCACCAACTATAGCATTGCTTTTCTATCCATCACTTTTGACAATAAAGGGGGAGTGGTGATGCGCTCTTTCTTTTTTTCCTTTTTTACATGTCATTTTTGGACTTTGAATTTTGAAATTGAAGCTATATTCTTGATGACCTCCGTCTCCTCTTGTGAATCCTCTTCAACGGACTCATCTTGATGAGTGATGGAATCATTGCTTGTTGTTTGAGAATCCATTGAAAATTTTCACCGATCAAATAGACGAAATCAGTTTAGGAAAAACTTTGGAACAAAGAATGAAAAGAAATTTTTGAAAAGGAAAAAAATAATTGTATGAAAATTAATTTTGAAAAGGAGAGAAAATTTTAAAAAGGAAAGAAATAATTTTGTGAAAATTAATTATGAGTTAGCTTTAGTTTAAAATTAATTATGAATAATTGATTAATGCATAGTGATTAACAACTAATTGGACTCTAAAATTGAAAATATCCATAATTTCAATTAAATCCCATTTTTTATGTAACTGACTGTCCAATTTTCTATTTTTTTGACAAGTATCAGTCGCCAACTAAAGTATCACGAATGACTTAATTTTAGGGGATTTTAAGTAATTTAGGAAATAGTTGGTATAGAAAGGAATTATCACTTTATAGTATGAGATTTGTATAATCTATAATTTCTTTTTTGGCAATGCAGTAAAGTTTAGACTTCTTAACTGAGATTCATGAATTATCATTTAGATACATGCATATATTTGTCAGATGCATATACACTTAATTAGATACACTGTTAAAAAGTTAGATACATATAATCTTAACCTAATAATGTGTCAGATACATGCGCAAACCTTTAATATACGCATATATTTATTTAAATATATATACACTTAATAAAAATTAGATACGTATAATAAAAATTAGATACGTATAATCTTAATTTAATAATGTGTCAAATACATCATTCAATTTCAATTAGATCCAAAAAAGTCTCTTTCTCATCTTCTTCCTTGTTAATATTTTAATAACAATTATTATATAACTTTTCTTCCATTTGTAGAAAATTACATACTATTTTTCTCTTTTATTCACCAAAGTTTCTAATTTTTGAATTATCAAATTTGAATGGCTAAATATATCAAAAATCACATTAACAATTTTCATGTCATTTTTTGAGCAACAATAAATAAATATTTTTCTCAAATTTATTTTTTTTTACTAATGAAACAAACTTGTTTAAAAATTATTTTTAACATGGCAGGGTTGGGCATGCAATTCCAACTAATTTTGGAGCTACTATCTCCTTATAGATTTGGACAAATTTAATATTAATCAGTTCTTTTTTCTTGCATAATGGAAGTACATACTCCCTTCATTATATTTTCATTATTGACTCGTTATTGCAAATAATAGCGGTATTAGATTTTGCTTACTACAATATTTTATTTGAATCCGCGTAATGCTCATTAGTCTAGCACATTGTTTTTGTGTATTCTCATCAGTGGTGGATCCAGGATTTGAAGATAGTAGATTTTTAGTTGTTTTTAGCATAAAGTTGATTATTTATTAGTATAAATGCAAAGATTAATTAATTTGAATACAATCATGAAGAAGTTAATAAGAAAGCCATGTATAATATTATTATTAGAAAAAAAAAAAAATTTTGAGTCACAAATTATAATGTACTCGATGAATTTTCATATTTTGAAATTAAAATAAGTAATAAATAATATCGCTTACACTTGCGAATATCTTATGCTTTACATAGCGATTAAACAACTTTATAAATATATAAATATTATCTGTTAAGTTGTTATGTAGATTGGATGAGAAAATTTGTGATTCCATAAAGAAAAGGTGGAACACTAATTTAAAAAATGTCACGCTCCGAGTTCACACCCTAGGCATGGCCGGCACCCACAACTATTTCTGGCCCCAAGCGAACCATTTAGCCTGGCTACTACACTCAGCGGAAGACTCAAATAATCAAGGAAGGCTTGCATATAACAAACTGAGAATACTGAAATGTCTGAATAAACTGAATAATAACAACGTCTAAACCATAACTGAAAAGAATAAGATCTGAAACACTTGTCACATAGTCTATGGAACCTCTAGCTGGAATAATCCGAAAAAACCACCAGGACAGGCCCACGGAGCCACAACTGAAAGAAATGCTAACAGGGAAAATATAGATAAAGACTTCAAAGCCCCTGATTGAGAAGAGGTCTTACCAATAGCTAGATGGATGGCTGGTCCTCAGCGGAGCGTCTGTTGAGGAACTCTGTCAACTGTCTACATCATAAAATGATGCATGTCCAGAGGACATTGGTACGAAATGTACGGTATGTAAAACAGCCAAAACGAAAATATGGGATACGGGACTATACTGAAAGTAACTACAACATATATTAAAATAAGATAACATAAGTAATAATGCAATACATGCTAAAAATATAACATATGCTGAAAGTCTGTATGTAGAAACTAACTTGCTTTAACTTAGTGAGTTTCTTTAACCGACAATCACCACTATGAGCTTTGTGATGATACAACATCTTGCCCACACTGCCAAAGCTGTCTCATACTTTGGTGGGATAAGGAATAAAAACTAGGAGAGTGGATTCATCCCAAAATCAGGCAATCTCAATGGCTATGAGGAGTTGTACTTTTGGTATAATCCTATCCTATGCTGGCTACATAGTTTATGAGTTCAAGTTATTATTACTCTCACTCATATCAGTGCTCAATACTACTCCTAAAACAACTTTTATAATGCTCATAACTTAAGGGGGGTTCTCAAAATGTCTCTTTAATCTTTTGGGACTTAGCCCAACTTAGCTTTTCTTAACTTATTTTCAGCTTGTCTCTTTTCTGTGACTAAAAATAGTATCATTAGAAGTATCTCAAAACCCAATTTTATTATTCAACTATCTTGCAATTACAAAGCTTTAAGTACTCCTTAAACTTAACTCAAACTGTGAACACTATAGCTTTTCATGAAAAAGATGTAGGATTCTTATGAATACAACAATAACTGCAAATCTTGTCTCAATAGCTTAACTTAATGCTAAAATCAGTAAAAGACATAACTTTTGTCAAGAAGAACGCATGAACAGGTATTTTGATGAAATTAACTAGTAATAGAGGAAAACTGGTCTTAACTCATAAGCTTGAATCTTGGATAAAAATTCGTAGTCAAAGATACTAGAACATATTTAAGACAACTTTTGGAGGCCTTACATACCTGGAATGAAGGACGGTTAATCTTCTTCAAAGAATTTGACCCCAAATCTTGAAATTCCCAACTTTCTCTTTGTTCCCTCTCAAGAACCCTCGCTTAGAAACTAGGAAAAATAGATTTTAAAACCCCTAATCTGAAGAAAACGGCTAAAATACATGTTTTTGGGACTTAGAATCAGTTGGAGAATGACCAAAGTGCCCTTCCCAAATTAAAAGAATAAAATTTAATCCCAAAATACCATGTCCTCGATGATCCTGGGGTGCGAACATGTGTATTTTGCAAATTTCTCAGAATATGTTCTTTTCGAAAAATTTTAAGAAAAATCCCAAGTGCAGGTCCATGCCCTAGGCGCATCGCGCCCTAGGCGCTTACACACACTGTCCCAGATTCAATTACGAAATCTTTTTTTGACTTAATTGCTCTAAAATCGAGTCGAGACCATTTTTCAACTCCATTCTTTGTGTTGATCGGACATTAGGTCTCGAATTCGCAAATGGAGCATGGGAAGACGCATTCTGCACACGTATTCCCTCTAAGGGTATTTTGGTAATTTCATCAGGTATTACAATATCTCCCCCTTGGCATCATTCATCCTCGAATGATAATGATGTTATGAATTAACTCAAGGCATATAATGCTTGAACTAAATCAAGTGCAAATTTTTGAGATCAAGAGTGAAAATTTACCTTCAAGATCCTCATTGGGAGGCACAAACAAGTGCGGATATTTTGCTTTCATATCTTCCTTTGCCTCCCATGTTAAGCTTCCTCAGTGAGTTGGTTTCTCCATAACATTTTAACTAAAGCAATCTCTTTGGTTCTCAATTTACGAACTTGGCGGTCAAGAATTTGAACCGGGACCTATTCATAGGACAAACTATCTTTAATCCCAACACTCTCAACATGAACAACTAGGGAGGGACTCCCAAGCATTTCTCAAGCATAGAAATATGGAATACTTGATGTATAGCACCCAACTTTGTTGGTAACTCCAACGCATATGCAACATTACTAATTTTTCTCACAATTTGATAAGGACCAATATATCGTGGGCTCAGCTTTCCTTTCCTTCCAAATCTCATGAAATCTTTCATAGGTGAAACTTTTAAGGACACCCAATCATTTACCTCAAACTCCAAATCTCTCTTCCTAACATCGATATATGATTTTTGATGGCTTTGTGCGATTCTCAACCTCTCTTGAATGGCTTTCACCTGCGATTCTCAACCTCTCTTGAATGGCTTTCACCTTCTCCATGGCTTGGTGGATCAAATCGGGCCCTATCAATCTAGCTTTACCAACCTCAAACCACCCAATAGGCGATCTGCATTTTCGCCCATAAAGGGCCTTATATGAAGCCATCTGTATACTAGCTTGGAAACTATTATTATAAGAAAATTCAATCAAAGGTAAATGATCATCCCAGTTACCTTTGAAATCTATGACACATGCCCGTAATATGTCCTCAAGAGTTTGTATGGTTCGCTCCGCCTGCCCGCCTGTCTGAGGATGAAAAGTTGTACTATGATTTACCTTCGTGCCAAACCCTTTCTTGAAGGACTTCCAAAACTGTGATGTGAACTGTGCATCTGTCTGAAATAATGGTTAACAAACTCCATACAACCTAATAATTTCTGGGATATATAGCCTGGCATAATCTTCTGTCAAGTCGATCGTCTTAACTGGTAGAAAATGAGCTAATTTGGTCATTCTGTCTACTATCACCCAGATGGAATCATGATGTCTGTGAGACCGCGGTAACCCAGTTACAAAATTCATATTAATCATCTCCCACTTCCACTCAGGGATGTCTATATTCTGAGCCACCCCACAAGGCCGCTGATATTCTACCTTGACTTGTTGGCAATTTGGACATCTCGACACAAACTCGACAATGTCTCTCTTCATGCCACTCCACCAATATACATCTCGTAAATCCTTATACATCTTTGTGGATCCCAGATGAATGGAGTATCTGGTACCATGGGCATCTGCTAATATTCTATTTCAAAGGCAGCCCACATCGGGAACACACAATCTACCTTGACACCTTAGCACCACACCTCCCCCCCGAAAAAAACTAATACTTTCTGCTTCTGGATTTCAGTTGGAGAAGAATTGGATCCTGATGTTGTTTTTCTTTCACCTCCACAATTAATAAAGACTCAGCCTCATTTTGGAAACTACTACACCTCCCTCATCTGTATCAGCAAACTGGACCCCTAAATGTGCCAGCCTATGCACTTCTTTGGCCAACTCCCTTTTCTCATCCTCAATATGAGTAGTGCTCTCCATGGATACCCTGTTAAGAGCGTTAGCAACTACATTAGCTTTACCTGGATGATAAAGGATGCTTATGTCGTAGTCCTTCAATAACTCTAACCATCTCTTCTGCCTCAGGTTCAACTCCTTCTGACTTAATACATACTGTAAGCTCTTGTGATCGGTGAACACATCTACATGCCCATCTTATAGATAGTGTCTCTAAATTTTGAGGGAAAACACCACAGCAACAAGCTCAAGATTATGAGTCATAATTCTTCTCATGAGTTTTAAGCTGTCTGGAGGCATCTACTATTACCTTGCCTCTCTGCAATGGTACACACCCCAAGCCAACTCTGGAAGCATCACAGTATGTAACAAGCCCTCTGTTCCCTCAGGTAGGGTTACAATCGGAGTTGTAGTCAGACTAGTTTTCAACTCTTGAAAACTTTTCTCACAAGCCTCGGACCATTGGAATTTAACCTTCTTCTAGGTAAACTTGGTCAAGGGAGCTGAGATAGAAGAAAACCCCTCTATAAAACGCTTGTAGTAACCTGCCAAACCTAAGAAACTCCTTATCTTTGTTGGAGTTATGGGTCTTGGCCAGTTCTGCATTACCTAAATCTTTCGGAAATCCACTCTAATAGCTTCTCCTGATACAATATGGCCTAGAAATTCCATAGATGGCTAACCAAAATTCACATTTGAAAAATTTGGCATATACCTCATGGTCTTTACAGGTCCGGAGGATAATCCTAAGATAGTCGGCATGTTCCTCCTCATTTTTGGATTAGATTAGAATGTCATCAATGAACACAATGATAAACATATCTAAGTACTGCCTGAATATTTGATTCATAAGGTCCCGAAAGCTGCAGGGGCATTAGTCAGAACAAATGACATGATCAAAAATTCATAGTGTCCATATTGAGTTATCAAAGTTATCATTAGTATATCACTTTCTCTGACTTTCAATTGATGATAGCGGATCTGAGATCTATTTTGGAGAAACAAGTGCCACCCTGAAGCTGGTCGAACAAGTCATCATTTCTTGGAAGGGGATATTTGTTCTTTATGGTGACATTGTTTAACTGACGGTTGTCTATACACATTCTAAGGGAACTATCCTTCTTTCACACGGATAGGACTAGAGCACCCCAAGGAAAGACGCTTGGTCTTATGAAACCCATTTCTAGAAGGTCCATTAACTATTTTTTTTAATTTAACTCTTTCAATTCTATTGAGGTCATTCTATACAGTGGGATTGCTATGGGTTGGGTATCTGGAAGGACATCTGTAACACCCCATGAAATTACTAAAATGCCTCTAAATTTTATCTTACGTGCAACGTGTCTTCCCAAACTTCGATGAAAAATTCGAGACCGGATTTGCGATCAGTGCGAAATAGAGTCGGAAAATAGTCTTGACTCGGTTTTAACGCGAAAAAATATAATTTAATTTTTTTACAAAAAACCAAAAATAGTGAGGTTTTCATGCCCCTTCCCCGACGCAGAGTGAATGTGGAACCACTATTGCGATTTTCCAAAATTTTACGAAAAATCAAGAATTCACGAAACTTGAAAAAATCCACTAGTGTGCATCGCACAATAGTGTACGAGGGATACAACTTTTTTATTTTAACTCGGGAAGGGCAATTTCATCATTTTCGATATATTTTTACATCCTTAGGTCAGTTTTTAATACTTTTTTCGTACAAAAGGGTTTTTAAACCCAAAACCATCCTAAAACTAATTATTTTATGCTAAGTCAGAGAGAAGAAGAGGAGAGAACATAAGGGTTTCGGAGGAGACTTCAAAGTTCTTCAAAATTCATCATTCCCAGGTATGTAAAGGCTACCCAAAAGCATGAGATTGATCTCCCATATGCCAATGTAGAGTTAAGATAGCAAATTCATGTCCAAGAGCTTTGACGTATGAATTCTTGAAGGTTCTTGAGTAATTACTTTAAGTTCTTTAATTATTTTAAATTCTTATATACTAGCTTGAATTCTTTTTTTAAATCTTTAAACAATAATTTTATATCATGCACTGATGATTATCATGTTAAAAGCTTACTGTATTTTTATCTTATTATATGGTTGTGAGTTTATCCTTAAAATTTCCTCTCCATAATGACTTGAATAATGAACTTAGGTGATGTCTAGAGCTTTGAATGTCTGAGAATGATGTCTGACTAAGTCTGAGTCCACTAAGTTTGAGTCCTGATGAGTGTGTGGATGATTGGGACAACAGAAACTATTGTTGATAGAGTTGAATGGGTATAATTCCCTTAGATTGGATAGAAAATCTTGCTCGTAGAGGTTGGGTGATGAGGTTTCTTGAAGGATTGATAGATTTATGAGCATATTGAGTCCTGAGAGGAGTATTAGCACTCAAATGGGTAAGAGTGAATCCCACTCGAACCTATTAACTACGTAGCCAGCATAGGAGAGAATTGGACCGTGAAAATGAATGTTTTCTTTGTCTCGAAAGGGGACTTGACAGACTATTGGATCTACTGATAAACTCGTTCTTTACCCCGACAAGGTATTGGATGGATGTGGCAACAACATCTCTTCGTTGTACCACTGCTGGCTCATAGGTAGTGGTCGTCAGTTATAAAAACTCCCAGATAGGTTTCACAATGATAAAACTCCGATGTGAAGTGAATGTTTGATTCTTGATAACTAGTAAGATGAAGAGTCTTGTCTCTTATATCTGAGGTAAGGCTGAGTGATGAACTAGTGATGATTAAACTATTTCCTTTTTCTTAGCCCCTTTTACATATAGTACATTCTATGTACTAACGCCCCTCTGGCGCTGCATCATTTTATGATGCATATACTGTAGACTGAAGACTTCATCAACCCGATCATTGAGGTTCAGAGTTCCCTATTCCTGACAGTGTTGAGTCCTTCCCAGCATTCGGAGGATATTTATTTTCATTGTTGCACAGTCTCTTTTTTTCTTGATGTTTGGTAGTCATGGCCTGTCATGGTACTGCTTTTGATTATAGTATTGAGGCTTCATAGACATAGATGTGGATGTTTATGTCGAGGGTTCTTTTCCCTCTTTCTTTCATTCTTTACATTTGAGATTTTCGTTATCTATTCTGTTTTCATTATGATGAACTGATGTTGATAGTATGAGCCTACTGATAGGATAACATTTATATTCATTATGTCATTTTTTTTCCGTTGATGAATTGACTGAACGATGGCAAAGAGACTGAGTGGTCCGCTTGGGGGATAAAAATAGTCTTCGAGTGCCAGTCACGTCTGGGATACCTTCCCAGGGCGTGACAAACTTAGTATCAAAGTGCAGAGTTTGAGTTTCCTAGGGAGTCTATGAAGGCGTGTGTAGTAGAGTCTTGTTTATAGGTGAATTGTGTACCACACTTCATAAACAGAAGGTTATAGGACATTAGGAAGTGTTACCCTTTTCTATGATCTGAGTTCGTGCCATAGAGTTAACTTATGAAATTCTTCTTTTAACTCATGCATCTTACACTTACAGAAAATGCCACCAAATAGAACAGCCGCTCAAAGAGATATCCCAGCTCCCACTGCTGAGAACACCCAACCGGAGGCTCCGATGCAGACTGAGATAAGGAGACGGGGACAACCCACTAGGACTGTTGAGGTCCCTCAGGCGCCCCCTGCTCAACCTCAGTCAGCTTCCACTACTGACGTAGAATTCATAGGAGCCATCACCATGCTAACTCAGTTGGTGGCCTCACAGGGGAACAACCAAGGTCCTCAGGCACCTAGTTCTGAATCGCAGGATGCCACAGCTGCAACCCAGCTCAGGGACTTCTTGAGGATAAACTTGCCAGTGTATAAAGGGTCAAAAGTGGAGGAGGATCCACATAATTTCATTGACGAGATGTACAAAGTCCTGAGGGCCATGCATGCGAACGAGATTGAGGGAGTTGAGCTTGCGTCCTACCAGCTGAAGGACATGGCCAATGTATGGCACACTCAGTGGGAGGGGAGTAGAGGGGAGAATGTGGAGCCTGCAGCGTGGGACGAGTTTGAAGCCACCTTTCTTGATCACTTTTTTCCTCAAGAGTTGAGGAAGCCTAAGACAGAAGAATTTGTGAATCTGAAATAGGAAGGGATGACTGTGAAGGAGTATAGCCTTAAGTTCATCAAACTATCAAGGTATTCTCCTAAGATGGTAAAAGATACGAGGCAGAAGATAAGGAGATTTTTGTCTGGCCTAGCTAGACATGTGTAGAGAGAATGTAACGCGGCATTGCTGATTACTGTTATGGACATCTCCAGACTTATAGTGTATGCTCAGCAGACAGAAGAAGATAAAAAGAGGGATATAGAAGAGCATCTGAGCAGGAAAATAAAGTCAGCGGGACATGAGCCTAGCCCGCAGAGACAGACTAGAGGTGATAAATCTAATTTTCAGAAGAGATGATCACACCCCGCACCATCTGCAGTAAGTGCCCCCGTGCAGCTAACCAGGTATGATCTGAAATCTCAGGGTCATCAGAATTTCAGGAACCCAGGCACTTGATCTAAGGCCAATATGACTCAGGGTATATGGGGAAATCCACTTTGCAACAAATATGCTAAGCTTCATCTGGGTGAGTATCGTGTGGGAAAGGATGTATGTTATGCTTGTGGTCAGGCTGGTCATTTCAGCTATGAGTGTCCGAAGAGGAGGCGAGGTGAGGGAAGCAACAGAGCTCAGTCTTCGACAGCACCTCGAGTAAGTAATCAGCAGAGGGGTGCTACTACTACGGGTACAGGAGGTGGGACAAACTGTCTTTATGCTATGGGTAACTATCAGGAATAGGAGGTTGCATCAGATGTTATCATAAGTATACTTCATGTCTTTACTTATGATTGTTATACCTTGCTTGATCCGGGTGCCACATTGTATTTTGCGATCCCCCCTATATGGCTAGAAAGTTTAGTCTTCCCAAGTGTTTACTTGAACCCTTTTCTATATCTACTCCTATTGGTGAGTCTATCCTAGCTGAGAGAGTTTACAGAGATTGTGTGGTGTTTATTTATCATAGATATACTTTAGCTGATTTGATAGAGTTGGAGATGGTTGATTTTGATATAATAATGGGCATGGATAGGCTTCATGCTTGTTATGCTTTTGTTGACTATAGAACCCGGATTGTTAAGTTTCAATTTCCTAATGACCATATCTTAGAGTGGAAAGGGAGTTTTATTGCCCCTAAGGATAAATTCATATCCTATCTTAGAGCTAGAAAGTTGATATCCAAGGGTTATATTTACCACCTCGTGCGAGTAAAGTTTGATGATGTTGAGTCTCCTACTCTTGATTCAGTCCCGATAGTGAATTAGTTTCCCGAGGTCTTTCGTGTTGATCTTCCCGGAGTCCCTCCTAATAGGGGGATTGACTTTAGGATTGATGTTCTCCCCTAAGATCAAACCTATCTCAATCTCTCCCTATAGAATGGCCCCGCAGAGCTAAAAGAAATGAAGGAACAATTGAAAGACTTGTTAGAGAAAGGTTTCATAAGGCCTAGTGTCTCACCTTGGGGTGTCCCTGTCCTATTCGTGCATAAGAAAGATGGATCTTTGAGGATGTGTATAGACTACCGGCAGTTGAACAAGGTTACTATAAAGAATAAATATCCTCTTCCCAGAATAGATGATCTCTTTGACCAGCTTCAGGATGCTACTTGTTTCTCCAAGATAGACCTTGAATTGGGTTACCATCAGTTGAAGGTGAGGGAAAGTGATATTCTAAAGACAACCTTTATAACACGGTATGACCACTTTAAGTTCTTGATCATGCCCTTCGGGTTGACAAATGCACCTGCAGGTTTCATGGACTTGATGAACAGGGTATTCAGACCATATCTTGACATGTTCGTGATTGTATTTATTGATGATATCCTAGTGTATTCGAGGAATGAAGAGGAGCATGCTAATCACCTTAGAGTGGTTTTGCAAACACTCAAAGATCATGAATTGTATGCGAAATTCTCCAAGTGTGAGTTTTGACTCAAGTCAGTGGCTTTGGATACCCAGAAGATTGAAGTGGTCAAGAACTGGCCAAGACCAACTTCCCCAACAAAAATAAGAAGTTCCTTGGGTTTGGCCGGGTACTACCACAGATTTATGAAGGGCTTCTCTTCTCTGTCAGCCCCTTTGACAAAGCTGACTCAGAAGAAGGCTAAGTTTCGGTGGCCTGAGGCATGTGAAAAGAGTTTTCAGGAGTTGAAGACTAAGTTGACTACAGCGCCAGTGAAGACCTTGCCAGATGGGATGGGTGACTTTGTGATATATTGTGATACATCGAGCGTTGGATTGGGTTGTGTACTTATGCAAATAGGGAAGGTGATAGTTTATGCTTCCAGACAGCTTAAGGTCCAATAGAAGAATTATACGACTCGTGATCTTGAGTTGGAGGAAGTAGTGTTCGCACATAAAATCTAGCGTCACTATCTGTATGGAGTGCATGTGGACGTGTTCACTGACCACAAGAGCTTGTAGTACGTATTCAGTCAAAAAGAGCTCAACCTGTGGCAAAGGAGGTGGCTAAAGTTGCTCAAAGATTATGATATGAGCATCCTCTACCACCCAGGCAAGGAAAACGTTGTTGCTGATGCTCTTAGCAGGATGTCCATGGGTAGCACTGCCTATGTGGATGAGGGGAAGAGAGAGCTAGCCAGAGAGGTGCATAGATTGGCTCGATTGGGAGTACAACTTGAGGAGAACAACGAAGGGGGGGTCAATGTTCAAAATGGTTCAGCGTCATCCATAGTGTTTGAAGTGAAGGAAAAGCAATACTAAGACCCTATCTTACTCCAATTGATAGACGCGTTCACAAGTAAAAGGTGATAGTCTTCTCCAAAAGGAGATGGGGTATTGAGATACCAAAGGAGATTGTGTGTACCTGATGTTGACGGTGTTTGAGGTAAAATCATGGCCTAAGCTCACAGTACGAGGTATTCCATTCATCCTGGCTCCACCAAGATGTATCATGACTTGAGAGAAGTTTATTAATGGAATGGGATGAAGAAAGACATTGTTGAATTTGTTTCCAAGTGTCCTAATTGTAAACAGGTTAAGGTTGAACATCAGAGACCGTGTGGCTTAGCTCAGAACTTTGAAATTTCGGAGTGAAAATAGGAGGTGATCAACATGGACTTCATTATCGGCTTACCAAGATTCCGAAAGCAGCATAACTCAATATGGGTGATTGTTGACAGGATGACGAAATCAGCCCACATTTTGGTGGTTAAGACTACTTATACGGCTGATGAGTATGCCCGACTTTATATTCGAGAGATTGTGAGGTTGCATGGGGTTCTCTTTTTCATCATCTAGGATACAGGAGCTCAATTCACCTCTCAATTTTGGAGATCTTTCCATAAGGGATTGGGTATGAAGGTAGATTTAAGTACCGCTTTCACCCCTCAAACAGACGGGCAGGCAGAGCGCATTAATCAGACCCTGGAGGATATGTTGAGGGCATGTGTTATTGACTTCAAGGAAAATTGGGATGATCATCAACCGTTGATTGAGTTTGCGTACAATAATAGCTATCATGCCAGCATACAGATGGCCCTGTGTGAGGCATTGTACGAGAGGAGATGTAGATCACCGATTGGATAGTTCGAGGCGGGTGACGCTGCATTGATTGGGCCTGACCTCGTATACCAGTCTTTGGAGAAGGTGAAAGTCATCCGAGAAAGGTTGAAGACAGCCCAGAGTCACCAGAAATCATATACTGGCGTGAGAATGAAGTTCGAGGTAGATAATTGGGTGTACTCGAAGGTGTCACCTATGAAGGGGGTCATGAGATTTGACAAGAAGGGGAAGCTGAGTCCCCGTTATATTGGGCCATACTAGATTGTAAGAAGGATTGAGAAGGTTGCTTATGAGTTAGACTTGTTTTCCGGGTTAGATGGAGTTCACCTGGTGTTCCATGTATCCATGCTGAAGAAGTTTTTGGGGGACCCGCCTTAGCAATTCCTATGGAGAGTACGAGTGTAAAGGACATCTTAGCATACAAGGAAGTTCCAGTCCAGATTCTTGACCGACAGGTTTACAAGCTGAGGAACAAAGAGATAGCCTCTGTTAAAGTCTTATGGAGGAATCAATTGGTTAAGGAAGCTACATGGGAAGCTGAGGAAGCGATGAAACTCATATACCCGCATCTATTCATGCCAAATGACGATGATATCGAAGGTAAATACTATTATCCTTAGCTTTTTCAATTGATTCCTTCCATTTAATTGATGTCTTGTTTTACTTCATTCCAAAGTCTAAGACAGAGATAGATAAATTATGGATAGTGAGAGTTCGAGTGTTCCCGAGTGAGGAATGAGATGAGATTCTAAGGTTATTCGAGTCCCCGTTTGACCTTTACTCATCCTTCGAGGACAAACAATTCCAACGGGGAGATGATGTAATAACACAAGAAATTACTAAAATGCCCCTAAACTTTATCGTGCACGCAACGTGTCTTCCCAAACTCCGATAGAAAATATGAGATCGAATTTGCGATCAGTGCGGAAAACTGAGACAAAATGATCTTGACTCGGCTTTAACGCGAAAAAATACAATTTAATTTTTTTAAAGAAAATCAAAACAGTGAGGTTTTCGTGCTCCTTCCACGACGCGGAGTGGATACAGAACCACACTTGTGATTTTCCAAAATTTTATGAAAAATTAAAAATTCACGAAAACTTGGAAAAATCCACTAGTGCGCGTCGCGTACTAGTGTACAAGGGAGACAATTAGTTTATTTTAATTTGGGAAGGGCAATTTCATCCTTCCCGATATATTTTTACATTCCAAGTTGGTTTTAATACGTTTTTCTTACAAAAGGGTTTTTAAATCCACAACCATCCTAAGGCTAACTATTTTACGCTAAGTCAGCGAGAAGAGGAGGAGAGAACGTAAGAGTTTCAGAGAAGAATTCAAAGTTCTTCAAAATTCGTCATTCCCAGGTATGTAAAAGCTACCCAAAAGCATAAGATTGATCTCCCATGTGCCAATGTAGAGTTAAGACAGAAAATTCATATCTAGGAGCTTTGATCTATGAATTCTTGAAGGTTCTTGAGTAATTACTTTAAGTTTTTGAAAGACTACTTTAAATTCTTGAATAATTGTTTTAAATTCTTGTATACTATCTGAATTCTTATTTTACATCTTTAAAAAACAATTTTATATCATAACTGATGATTATCATGTTTAAAGTGTACTGTATTTTTACCTTATTATATGAATGTGACGTGATCCTTAAAATTTCCTCTCTATAATGACTTGAATAATGAACTTAGGGGATGTCTAGAGCCTTGAATGTCTGAGAATGATGTCTGACTGAGTTTGAGTCCTGAATTGAGTGTGTGGATTACTGGGATAGCTGAAACTATTGTTGATAGAGTTGAATGGATATAATTTCCTTAGATTTGATAGAAAATCTTGTCCGTAGAGGTTAGGTGATGAGGTTTCTTGAAAAGATTGATAGATTTATGAGCATGTTGTGTCCTGGGAGGAGTATTAGCACCGAGATGGGTAAGAATGAGTCCCACTCGAACCCATTAACTACAAGGCCATCTCAGGAGAGGATTGGACCGTGAAAGCGGATGTTTTCTTTGTCTCGAAAGGGGACTTGACAGACTATTGGATCCACTGACAGACTCGTTCTTTACCCCGGCAAGGTACTGGATGGATGTGGCAACGATATCTTTTCTTTGTATTACTACCAGCTCATAGGTAGTGGTTGTCAGTTATAGAAACTCTCAGATAGGTTTCATGATGATAGAACTCCAATGTGAAGTGAATGTTTGATACTTGATAGCTAGTGAGGTGATAAAGTCTTGTCTATTATATCTAAGGTGAGGCTGAGTGATGGACTGATGATGATTAAACTATTTCTTTTTTCTTAGCCCATCTTACATACAGTACATTCCATGTACTAACACCCCTCTAGCATTGCATCATTTCATGATGCAGATACTGTAGACCGATGACTTCAGCAACTCAATCGTTGAGGTTCAGAGTTCTCTATTCCTGACAATAGTGAGTCCTCCCCAACATTCAG
>JAABOM020036541.1:0-16906 GCA_011800125.2 Solanum clarkiae
AAAACAGGAAAAAATTTAATTTTTTAAAACTAAAATAAAATTAAAATTTATTTTTGAAAAATATTTTACATTTTCAAAATTTCTTCTTTTATTCTATCCCTACGCCGACCCACTTAACCCCTAACCGCCAAAAAAAATTTAAACAGCTTATCTTTTAAAAAAATAAACTTGAAGATTTAATTTTTTACCCCAACCCCCACCCCTGAACCGGCTCCTCAATCCCCGCCAAAATTAAACATAATGTGCAATACTTTTAATTCGATTTTCTTTTCTACTATACTTTTTATATGCAGTTTTTTCGCACAATGAAATTTTGCTCTGTATCTTGTCATTGTCTCCTGCATTTTCCATTTAGAACTGATTTATAACTAGGTAACTTATCGCGCTTCGTGCAATAGTGAACAAGTTCATCGACCTTTCACATAATCATTTCCTAATATTCATTTACCTTTTAAATATTATATACATATAAATATTATTTGTCTTCACTTTCTTAAAATTTGTTCAATTCATTACAACATGTATAAGACAAAAGAGAAAATTATCCATTCATCTTGAAATTTGATATGATGTAACTAAAGTGAAAGCTCTACGTAGAAATTAGAAAGTACTAATCTACTTTATCTATTGAAATCGATTCATCATTTGGTCGTGCTTTAAGTCAAAATGAATCACAAACGTTGTTTCTGACATTCACAGTTCATCTCCAGTAGCATTTATATGCCTAATCTAAAGAAAATTTAATAAGCCATGCATATGCATATAAAATTAATTTTGTAGATCTGAATTACTTTATTTAGGGACATGTTAAACAAAAAAAATATGTTATGTATATGTCACGTACACAATCTCTAATATCACTACGTATATTAATAATTATGTAATTTTTATATTAGTATCGTGCAACTTATTTTCAAAACAAGCCTTGGCACTTTTCATTTTGCTCTTTTGCCTATAATTTATGTTTTTGCATTTGATTTTTAATAGCACTTTTTAAACAGAACTTCTAAAATTATATAATACCATAACAAAATAAATATTTTTTTTCAATCGTTCATAACTCATAAAAATTTTCTTTAAAATAACCAAAATAACGCTAATAAAACATAGGAAAAACTCAGTATAAGAAATTTTGACTTGACCATTAGTTAGTAATTATACAATGAAAAATATAAAAGTCAACAAGTCCCAATAGAAATCACACATAAGATAGCACAATAAAACTCGTTGTTAAGTGAAACAAAATCAGTCCAGAAACCTTAGATTAATGTCTATAACTTAAACCATGTTAGGAACATCAATTTCTTTTCATAATTCAGCCTATAAACTGTAAAGAAGTCACTAAAAAGAGGCAAGTGTGCAAAAACTTTCAAAGCACATGTTGTCCAACCTTTGTTCTCAAGCATAACTAGCATATACTTCTTGTTTGTCATGGGATAAGTATAACAAATACATGGATATTTCCACTTACTTTAGCCTTTAAGATTCAGGTTTCCTTCAAAAACCCTAGAGGGTTTTATTGGCTGCTTTGTGAAGTGAAGTAAAGAGAAGAAAGAGTCTTTAGGAAAGCTGAAAATTGTTCCAAAGTGAAATGACTTAAGGGACTGTTTTAAAGCCCTTTTAAAGGGACTTTTTTCACCGACTTTCTCTTGGGATTTTGATCACATATCAACACATATTAGTAAGATGGTGATGCAGCAACATGGGGCTCTCACTTAGGCTTAAATGGTTTTCAAAGTTAATGAGCCTTGGCTGCCCATTTTTCTAATTCCTCTTCACTTAATTTGGGCCCAATTAGTCAAGTGGGTCGTGATGTACTTGGGCCCTTTTAATATTCATCTTGGGTTGTATGTATTGTACATTTACTATGGTAAAACACGAGCTAAATTTACACTCTTAACATGGACTTTACTCATTATTGGACTTGGATAGATTTGGCGTTGGGTCTCCTCTCTATTTAGCTGGTATATTTTAGCTAAGTATGTAGGTGACTCACCTACTAGCTTCCTAATTCCTATAAGTACTTCACTTCGTTCACCTCGTGTAAGGTCGTGATCTCCTCAATTTGACTTAAAACTTATTTATACTCGACCCTCTTCAGCGTTAGACATACATGTCGCCCTCTAATTAG
This sequence comes from Solanum clarkiae, assembly GCA_011800125.2. NCBI lineage: Eukaryota > Viridiplantae > Streptophyta > Magnoliopsida > Solanales > Solanaceae > Solanum > Solanum clarkiae. Next base: position 2,132 of record JAABOM020036541.1, read on the forward strand.
GGATTCAAGTACTTTTAAAAAAATTGGCGCTAATTTAAAAAGACATATCAGTTTCATTTGCACATAACTAGTACTATAAAATGTGGGGTGTTATATCCTCCCCCCATAGGAACATTCATCCTCAAATGTTATTGCAATTGGATAGCTTAACAAAGTTTAAACCTTTACTTGCACAAACGTTTGACAACACACTAAGTATTCAATCATAGGTACCTATTAGTATCCCAATTCTACATGTTGGACTTCCTCTTCAGCTTCCAATGAGTAAGGATATTTTGATTTCATCGCGTCCTCAGGCTTCCATGTTATCTCTTCTGCTTGCTAGTTTCTCCAAAGTACTTTTACTGAAGCTATTTCTTTATTTCTTAGCTTCTTAACTTGGCGATCTAGAATAGCAATAGGTACCACTTCATATGTGAGATCTTTTATAACCTGCACATCTTCAATAGGAGTAATACGGGATGGGTCACCTATGCATTTTCGAAGCATTAAGACATAAAAAGCTGGATGAACAATTGAAAGCTCTTGGGGTAGCTGTAACTCATATGCAACCTGCCCGAACTTCTTAATAATTTGAAATGGCCCTATGTAATGTGGGTTCAGTTTTCCTTTCTTACCAAATCTCATAACCCTTTTCTTTGGAAACACCTTTAAAAATACCCAATCCCCTACTGAGAATTCCAGTCCTCTCCTCATAGCATCCGCATATGATTCGTGACGGCTTTAGGCTATTTCTAGCCGTTGTTATATTACCCTAACTTTCTCGATGGCTTGTTGTACTAAATCTGGCCCAATCTAGGTGGTTTCACCCACTTCAGACCATTGGCGACCTACATTTCCTTCCATACATTTTGATACTCAAGTGGTAGCTGTTATTATAGGCAAATTTAATAATTGCCAAAATGGTCCACCCAACTAGCTTAAAGTCCAATGCATAAGCTAGCAATGTATCTTCAAGTGTTTGAATAGTGCGCTCAGCTTGATTGTCCATGTGAGGGTTCCTTTGGAAGGACTTCCAAAACTTTGCAGTGAATTGAGCCCCCCGATCAGAAATAATAGAGATTGGGACTCCATGTAGCCTGACTATCTCTTTGAGGTATAGCCTGGCATACTTTTCAGCTATATAATCACTCTTGACTGGCAAGAAGTGTGCTGACTTTGTGAGTCTGTCAACTATTATTCACATGGAGTCAAACTTCTGAAATGAGCGAGGCAAACCGATAACAAAATCCATATTGATCATATCCCACTTCCTTGTTAGAAGCTCTATATATTGCATGTAACCTTCTGGCTTTTGGTGTTCTACTTTCACTTCTAAGCAATTTGGACATTGAGACACAAATTTTTTAAGGATCTTTTTCATGCCTCCCCACCAAAACATTCCCTTCAGGTCATGGTACGTATTAATTGATCCTAGATGGATGGAATATCTAGAATGATGGGCTTCTTCCATTATCCTCTTCCTTAGTCCATTAATATCAGGAACACATAATCTATTTTGGAAATAAAGACTCTATTTTATCTAAGGTCAAAGCACTTTATAATACCCTAACTCACCTAGTCTTTAAGTTGTCGTAAAACAGGATCCTTGAACTATTTTTCTTTCACCTCCATTACCAACGAAGACTCCGCAGCATTATGCACAATAACCCCATCCTTTGAAGTTTCAAGAAGGCAAACTCCCAATCCAGCTAGTTGTCATAGATCTATATCTACCTCTTGACTTACCACGGCCTAATTAACAATATTCATGATTCCCTTACGACTCAGAGCATCGGCTACCACATTTCCCTTCCCTGGGTGGTAAGGTATATCGTCATAATCCTTTATTAGCTCTAGCCATCTCTGTTGTCTAAAGTTTAGGTCTTTCTGCTTAAAGATGTATTGCAGGATCTTATGATCAGTATATATGTCAACGTGAATCCCATACAAATAGTGGTGCCATATTTTCGAGAAAACACAACCACTGCTAGCTCAAGATCATGACTTTGGTAGTTTTTCTCATGTGGTCATAGTTCTCTCGATGCATAAGCAATTACCCTACCATACTGTGTCAGTACATACCCTAAGCCAACACCTGAAGCAATGTTATGCAATGCACTACATACCCCTCGGTGCCTTCTGGAAGTACTAACACAGGTGCAAAAGTTAGCTTATTTTTCAGCTCTTGGAAGCTCCTTTCACATGCATCCTTCCATTGGAACTTGGTTGCCTTATGTGTCAACTTTTTTAGAGGTGCATAAATAAAAGAAAAACCTTCAACAAATCTTATGTAATAACTTGCCAACCCTAGGTAGCTCTAAACTTCCATGGGTGTCATTAGCCTTGGCCAATCATTCACAGCCTCTATCTTTTGTTAATCAACACTTATTCGCTCATCGGATACAACATGACCCAAGAATGTGACTAATTTTAGCCAAAATTCATATTTAGAAAATTTGGCATACAATTGTCGATCACGAAGAAATTTTAACACTTTTCATAAGTGATTTGCATTGTCCTCTTCTGATCTTGAATATACCAAAATGTCATCTACAAATACTATCACAGACACATCCAGAGTGGCTTGAATACCCTATTCATCACCGTAAAAACTATTGATGCATTTGTTAGCCCAAATGACATAACAAAAAATTCAATGTGACCGTAGCATCTCTTGAAAGCAATCTTAGGTATATCTTTCTCCTTAAATAAATTTTTGAAAAGCATTTGGCACCCAGTAACTGATCAAATAAATCATCATTCCTAGGGAGGGGGTATTTATTCATAATTGTCACCCTATTCAATTGTCAATAGTCGATACACATTCTCAAGGTGCCATTGCTTTTATGTACAAATAACATTGGTGCACCCCAAAGGGACACTCTAGGTCTTATAATACCCTTCTCCAATAAGTCTTTTAACTGCTCTTTTAATTCGCGCAATTCTACAAGGGCCATTCAATATAGAGGGATAGAAATAGGTTGAGTTCTTTGAAGTAAGTCAATATCAAAATCTACTTCTCATTCTGGAGGTATGCTTGGAAGTTCTTCATGGAACATATCAACGAATTCATTCATTACTGGAACTGATTGAAGAGTTGGCGATTTTGCCTCCATATCCCTTACTCTAACTAAATAACATATATACCCCTTAGATATGATCTTTCTTGCCTTAAGTAAGAGATAAACTTACTCTTTGGCACCCTAATATTTCCTTCTTATTAAAGAACTGCCTCATTTAGACTATGGTAGTACACTCTCTCAGTTCGGCAATCCACAGTGGCATAGCAAGAAGCTAACCAATCCATACCCACTATAACATCAAATTCCACCATTTCTAGCTCAATAAGGTCAACCAATATGACACGATCACAAACCGTTACGACATATTCATAATAAACCCTTCTACCCATAATAGATTCACCGGTTGGTGTGGACACTTCAAATGGGTGTTCTCTTAAGCTTCCCAGCAACCAGTGGGGTAATGTATGATAGTGTAGAACCAGGGTCAACTAATGCATATACATTATGTAAAAATATGGACAATGTACCTTTAACCACATCGGGTGAAGCTTCTAAACTTTGCCAACTTCCCAGAGCATAAGTGTGATTTTGGATGCTGCTAGAGCTAGTTGCCCCTCCTACACCTCTACCACGACCAATAAGTGCTTGTTGATCCCTACCTAATGGAGGAACTCATGATGATGATGCAACAACTGACCTAGTAAATTGTGCTATATTACCCAAATGACTTCTCGGGTAATCTCTCATCGTATGGCCTAGCACACCACACCAATAACAAGCGTCTGTCCCAACATGACATATACCTGAATGACTCCATCCACACTGTTTACAAGGTTGCGTAGGGGTCATTTTCTAGCCTGCTGAATATCCCGCTGTCCGGGTGCCTTGCCTTTAACTTCTTAGACCAAACTAATTTCTCCTAGACCCCTAAATATCCTGCTGTCCGACCAATAGGTGCTTGTTGATCCTACCTAACGGAGGAACTCATGATGATGATGCAACAATTGACCCAGTAGATTGTGTTATATGAATCATACGCCTCCTCGGGAAATATTTCATCATATGTCTTGGCGCACTACACCAATAACAAGCGTTTCTCCAAACATGACATATACCTGAATGACTTCTTCGACACTGTTTATAAGGCGGCATAGGAGTCATTTGCTGGCCTGATGAATATCCCATTGTCCGGGCACCTTTCTCTTCAGTTCTTGGACCAAACTGATTACTCCTAGACCCCTGAAGTTGTGGTGGAGCACTGACTGCAAAGTAGGAGGATGATGGCCTAGGCAGTCTATTAGAAAACCGAGGCCTAGGGGGTGGTGTAAACTACCCTGTAGACTTGGCCCTCTTGGACTGCACCCTTTCTAACTCTTGTGTCCTTCTCCTTTGCCTCTGATCCTCCAATTTCTGTGCAAAAGCTCGCATTCTCACTATATCCATGTATTTATTCAAGGAATCAATGGTACAGTCTCTAACCAGATATGTATCCAATTTATGCACGTATCGATAAACTCTATCTCCCATTATAGCAACTACATTACGAGCATACCTGGCCATGTAATTAAATTGAAGGCTATACTCCCTCACGCTCATATTCCCTTGGTGGAGGTTCAATAACTGATCTGCACGGGCCTCTCGGATATTTTATGGCATGTAATGGTTATGAAATGCCTCTTTGAACTCCTTTCAGGTAGTTGGAGGTGCATCTATACCCTTAGATTGTTTCCAAACTTCAAACCACTATATAGCGACACCCTTCAACATATATGTCGCTAACTCGACATTTTCTATACCACTCAAATACATAACACCTAAAGTGCGTTGAATCTGACCAATAAAGTCTTGTGGATCTTCATTACGATCTGACCCAATGAAAGATGGAGGGTCCAAATTAAGGAAGCCATGTATCCTCGTGCTTATTCCCACCACCTACACTGTAACTGGACCTTCGTGTCTTTGACCTTGGCCAACAACTATACAAGTCAATAGTCGGACTGCATTTCTCAGATCCTGCACGGTAGCATCAATAGGTGGTTCTAGGGGAATTTCACTACTTCCTGGTTCATCAGGAGCTGGATGAGTTGGATATGTCTGTCACAGAGAGTCAGCTTAAGCCTCATTTTGTTGTCTCACCCAACTGGGTATACCAACCACCACTTCTACTTCTTTTCCTTTACCTTTGTTTTTCCTGCTTTCTAGCATACTTGCTATACAAAACAATTTAGGGGTTAGACACAATCCACCTATTACACTTAGCTCTGTGGTATGATCTAAAGAATGAAATGAAAGTAATAACTCCTAAATGCCATGTATCCTCCTTCTTATAAATATAGTGCACAACACATCGATAAACAATACTCTACATAGACACGACTTTGTAGACTCCCTAGGAAGACCTGCTCGGATACATCTTTTGTCACGCCCAAAGTCCCATTATAGCGGATTAGCACCCGTTGCCGATAAGGCCAGGGAGAACCAACCTGTATCCATGTACTTTCTATACATATTATAAGGGATATCTTCATTCAACATGCCTTTAAGAAAGTAAGCAGTTTTAACAAGCCAAAAGGAAATGCATATGGATAGGCTGTTGGGACTATGGTGTCTAAAGTATGAGACATGACCACAATTTAATTTATATAGTCCACAAAGCCTCTAGATAAGGAAAAGTATCTAATAGGAGTTGAGACAGGCCCTGCGTCGACTAACTATACAATACAAAAATATGAGCTCTAGACACATAAAGCTCCGAAGAAACCTGGAGCTTGGTAACAATAGATGGATATCATGTACTCCTTCTAGGGAGGGATACTAGCACTTGTACCTGCAGCATGAAATGCAGGTCACCCGTAAGGGACGTCAGTACGAGATATTGTACCGAATATGTAAGGCGGGAAATATTGTATATGAAGTAACAACTCAAATGAAACTATGCACTGGTGTTGGATAAGAGACTACCTTTAATTACACTGTGGGATTATGTACCTTATGTTCTTTTCATTACTTCACCTTTACTATATAATCTGTGTACAACATGTAATAAAAATGACTAGCTGATCAGTGGTAAATCTATATTGGGATCGCCCTTGGCTAGGGTTTTCCTTTTGCCCCTTGGGCTACCCCTCATGACAGGATCGACCCTGGCTAGGTGATTCTTCCACCCCTCGGGTTATCACCCATCAGTAATCAATATACTTTATCTTTAAATTACTTTTGAGAGGACTCTTTTTGTAGTCATAATATTGGAGTTGTAGGACTGTAGATATAGCGTATGACATGTAAATAATCATACAATGCAATACAACAATGAAAAGAGCACATTATAAAACTAATGAAATGCTATGAGATGAAATAACTTGTGAACTTTATTTAGCAAGAAAAACCCATGTATCTTTGTATTCACATATGTATGTGAATTTGAAGGTGACTATGTATGGGAGCATATGAATATGTGAAAGAGTGGAGACACGGTTAATAGGTGTGTCGGAGTTGGTAGGTGCCTTTATGTGCCAAGAAGGGATCTATGTTTCATGCCAAATAATACGAAATCAAGTGGCCTTACATACCTTGATATATTACCTCGTTATTACCTCAGAGTAACCTCCTTTTCCCTCAAATATTTATCTACAATAGAGTAGGAAATAACACTGGTATTAGCAGCTAAGAAGCACTTCTTGGTAGTCCAGTTTAATGTAAAAATAAACTTTGGGCAGCAACCTATAAGCATCGAGCCAACGACGTTATTTCATCCCTTCCACCCCTAAGCATATGTGTCTATTACCCATTCCAGTTTAGGTTCGTAACATCCTGGAAATAGTCTACAATTCATAGCATACACCAACTTCACAACACATGCAATCAGGTAGCACAACCTTACGCCCTTTCCCTATATCTCGACGTCAACAATTCAAAACTATCCAAAATTTCACCAACATGTCCTTAACACATCTATAAATAAAAACAACCTTAAAGTAGTCTCAGAATAGCACCAAAGCAATCATTAAGGGTATGATGCAATAGCCTTCCATCCTTCATCCCCCAAGTCCCAATCAAAATCACACTTAAGATAACACAATAAAACTCGTTGTTAATTGAAACTAAATCAGGGTAAAAACCTTAGATTAATATTTATAACTTAAAACATGTTAGTGACATCAAATTCTCTTCATAATCTAGCCTACGAACCATAGAGAAGTCACTAAAGAAAAGGAAAGTGTGCAACAACTTTCTAAGAACATGTTGTCTGACCTATGTTCACAAGCATAACAAGCATATACTTCTTGTTTGTCATTGTATAAGTATAACAAATACATGGATATTTTTTATTTATCTTAACCTTCAAGCTTCAAGTTTCCTTCAAAAACCCTAGAGGGTTTTATTGGCTTCCTTGTGAAGTGAAGTAAAGAGAAAAAAGAGTCTTTAGGAAAGCTGAAAATTGTTCCAAAGTGAAATGACTTAAGAGAGTGTTTTAAAGCCCTTTTAAAGGGACTCTTTTGGCCAACTTTCTCTTGGGATTTTGACCACATATGCTCACAAATTAGTAAGCTAGTGATACAGAAGCTTGTGCTTCTCACTTGGGCATAAATGTGTCTCAAAGTTGATAGGCCTTGGCTGCCCATTTTCCTAATTCATCTTCACTTAGTTTGAGCCCAATTTGTCAAGTGGGTTTTGATGTGTTTAGGAACTTTTATTATTCATTTTGGGATGTAGATATTGTCCAGTTACGATGGTAAAAACATGGGCTGAAGTTACACTTTTAACATGGACTTTATTAATTATCGGACTAGAACAGATTCAACGTCGGGTCTCGTCTCTATTTAGCTAGCATATTTTAAATAAGCATGTAGGTGACTCACCTACTAGCGTCCTACGTCTTACAAGAAACTCACTTCTTTCACCTCATTTAGGGTCATCATCTCCTCAATTTGACTTAAAACTTATTTACACTCGACCCTCTTTAGAGTTAGACATACATGTCGCCCTCTAATTTGGGATTCAAGAACTTTAAAAAAAATTGGTTCTAATTTGAAAAGTCATATCACGTTTTATTTGCATAGTACTAGTACTATAAGATGTGGGGTGTTATACATGGAGAGCTCTTTTTTGTTTGCCTTCAGGATTTCAATAGCTTTTGGCCAAGGGTCCCTTTTAAAGAACCCATCACTATGGAGGGTCTCATCGAGGGAGCTATTCTCTTGAACCACAACTAGTTGCCTAATCCTATGCTACACACCACAATCCGTAGAGGTTGATGTATAGTGCACTTCATTAGTTTTTTTTATCCCAATTCAATAAGGGTATTTTAGGTACTACATTCGCCTAAAACCTTGTTGTGTTAAGACTATTATGCTTATTATAAGACCCCTAAATTGTTCCTTAATTAATCGTATTCACTTCTTTCTCACTTCAACACTTAGATTCTAGAATTCAAGCTCCTAAACATCATTGAAGCCTCAACTTTGAATATTCAAGCTAAGGTCTCAAGTGTGCTTTCAAGTTCAAGTCTATCTCATTCTAATATCTCTAATTCAACCATAGTATATGTGGTTTCATTCATGATTTCCTTACAATTAATAAGCCCCAAAATCTATTTCCTCTATTTCATGATTTCTGACTATGATTTGCAAGTGGGTTTTTGTGATTTAGCTTTCACTTGAAGAAATTAAGTTATGGGTTGATTTCAATTGATTAATGTAACATGATTTAAGTCTTATCATTTCAATTTACATAGATTTGAATTTGCATTCCCCTTTTAATTATGAATTTATGCATGGGTAATTTCAAATAAGATTTGATTGATTATTTCATTATGGATTAAGTATGATTTCATCTTATTTTGATGTTTAATGTCTGAATTTCAATACCATGCTATTCCTTAATTTTTGGGGACATGAGCATGCATAAATAAGGATTGTTGTGAGATTAATGATTTGTGTTATTATTCAATTATGATTATGACAATGATTTCAAGATAAGTATGATTATGACAAGAATGTGATCACATTATGTCTATTTTATGGATTTGAGTACTTATGGGTTGATATAACCCAAGCGACACCTCCTTTTTGAGGCTAAATCAATATTTGTCAAGATATAAAACCAAACCAAGGTTAAGTTCAAACCCAAGGAATATGGTAGACTTAGAAGAATTCAATGTTGCAATTCGGGTTTATTAACAAACTTATCTCCCCAAAAGGGGGGGGGTTATAATTACTAGTAAAAATAACTCTATACTAACACAAGTGTTTAACCAACAAGAAGAGAAACTGTGGGGGTTATAATAACTAGTAAAAATAACTCTAAACTAAGACAAATGTTTAACCAATGAGAATAGAAACTAGGGTGTTGTGTTCCCCATGAATTCCTAGCTTAATATCACTAGTAACCGATATTTCTTTCTAGTGTATAGCATGTTGAATGGTAAGTTAAGTTCACCAAACCCTTTGGCCTGAACGAGAGGCATATTTCACTCTGTGATTTGGTCTATCCCCACAGTGTCACATTACTAACCCTTACCTATTGTTCCATTGCAACCTCTCCTTGGCCCAGTTCGGCTGAATAGATGAGAACATCAATCGAATCCTGTTAATTAATTGTTTTCCATATTCATTACTACCTTTGTCAAGTTAGTAACATTAGGAGAGTTTTAATGTTGGCCACCATTAGAAAGGAAGTAACATTACGAGAGTTTTAATATTGGCAACCATTAGAAAGCATTCAGAACTAAGAGAATTAATTAATACATGCATGCACACTTTCAAATGATTACGAATTATCCAGTTTTACTTTGTTAGTTCATCATGGTTCCCACAACCCTAGTTGTGGATTTGGCTACTCATGATCAGTGTAAATGCAAGACTTATGAATTTGAATAGCATAATAGAGAACTTACACAATTGAATTAATCACAAGAAAATCCAAAGCTTCAATAAGAATCACAAGATTGTCATTAGAAGACGAAATTAATGGTTACAACTATTCTTCAAACTCTCCAATGCTATTCTCTAATTTCTCTCACTACTCTCTCAGTAAAATAACCTAGAAAACCAATTTATAGTGTTTAAAATACAAATTTAAAATAAAATAGGACAACAGGTTCGATAGGCTCTACGAGGTGCTCTATGGGCCGTAAGGGATTAACAACTCATAGTCGGGCTTTCATAATATGTTGTTTCAATTCTGGACATGGCTTATAGACAACCCTTTAAGGCTCATAAAAGGTTCTACAGCCCGTAAGCAGTTCTGTTTGATGAAATTTCTGCAATTGTTCACTTTCTGATCTTCAGGGTATGATACATGATCTATGACTCGTAAAGTGTTCCACAACTCGTCTACATCTTTATAAACCAAACATCATAAATCCACCCTTCAATGGAATTGCACAGGAAACCTCTTTCATGGCCCATAGAATACTTTACGGCCCATAAAGGGACTCATGGATCCTCAAACTCAGCAACTTCTGCATATTTTGCCTAAACATTGTGCCAACCATGAAATCCTGCAGTAACAACAAAAACAAAAATACATAAAACCTACTAACATCTCATTAAGGACACATAAAATTCCATGTTTTAAGAATAAAAAATGTTGTATTTTCACAGAACATCAACTCTCTCAATGTACAATTGTTGCTTGTTGATGTGCTGTCAAAATACAACATATTTGATGCCTTAAACCAGGGATTCTGTGAGTTCTTAATGTGACTTTTTATGATTTTTATGAGTTTTTGTGTTGTCATTGCAAAAAAGGTGGATTGGCATGATTTTGAAGAAAAATTGCAGATTTAGCTAAAGCCCAAGACATACGAGCTCATCTATGAGTCATACACCAAGCTACAAGTCATAGGTGATCTCGTAGCAAGATATAGACACCAAAAATAAGAAATCTGCTAAGTGGAGGTCAAACTTACGAGGACATCCTATGATTCATAAGTCTTGAAAAAACTCGTATAGGTGGACTCGTAGCAGGAAATAGAGAGACAAAACTTTGGATTAAAAATTGAAGGCCTAGACTACAAGAGGAGTATATGTGTAGCATCCCCACATCTTACAATACTAGTACTATGCAAATGAAACATGATATTGTTTGGTCAAATTAGCAACCAGTTTCAAAAGTGCTTGAGTCTCAAATTAGAGGGCAATATGTATGTCTAATGCTGAAGAGAGTCGAGCGTAAATAAGTTTTATGTCAAATTTAGAAGATTACGATCCTAAAAAAGGTGAGAGAATTAATGTGCTTGCAAGACTTAGAAAGCTAGCAGGCGAGTCACCTACTTGCTTAGCTTAAATTGCTAGCTAACCGGAGATGAGGACCGACGTCGAATTTGTCTAAGTCCGATTATGAATAAAGTCTGTGTTAAGGGTGTAACTTTAGCCTAAGTCTGTGTTAAGGGTGTAACTTTAGCCTATGTCTTAACATCATAAATGGACTATATTTTCATCCAAAAAAGGATATTAAAAGAGCCCAAATACATCACAATTTCTTTAATAATTTAGGCCCAAAATAACTAAGAGAAAAGGGAAAAATAGGTAGTGAAGACCCATTAGTTTTCAACCCAATAAGGCCAAAGTAAAAGGGGCAAAATGGTACCTTACCAACTTGATAAAATAAGGCTTAAAAGGTAAAAGCGATTCGGTCAAAGTAATTCTTTAAAAGGGGTTACAAGTAGCAAAGTTAATTTATTCTTAGACTTGAAAAAATTTCAGCTTTCACAAAGCTTCTTTGTTCTTCTTTCTTGACTTTGTAAAATAGCCAAAAGAAGCTTTTAGGGTTCTTAAGGAGGGACTAAACCTTGATGGTAAATTTAAGTGATTATATTTGTGTGTTTAGTATGGTTTCTTCATGAAAAACAACAAACTATGTTGGTTAGGTATATGTTGAAAAATTTGGACAGTATGTGTCCTATAGATTGTTATGAACTTTTCTTGTTATTCAAGGGGATTTTCTCTTATTGGTTGGTTGAGTTATGAATATAATTTGTTAGTGATGTAACTAAGCTATTGCACTACTTTTACAGTCCACGAAAGTGAGTTCTTATAGGATATCGCAATTGTACTCTTAGTACGAACTTGTGAGAAGATGGATGGAAGGCTATTTCCTCGCGTCCTTCATGAATGCTTTGGTACTATTCTTAGAATGTTCTAGTGCTATTTATATTTAAATATAGGTTTAGGACAGCTTGGATAAAGTTGGGAAAAGTTCGGGTTTGTCGACATCAAAATGTGTCAAAGGGATGTAACGTTATGCTGCATATTTTTATGTTGTGTAGAATTGTTATGTGTTGTGCTTTGTGGGCTATTATGACTGTTATGGCACTAAAACAGGTTGTACATAATGTGTATATGAGAATGTGTATTAAAAAGTATAATTAGGGGTGGAAAAGTTGAAAGAATATGCCCGGGCTTATAATTATAGGCTTGCTACCCGTATGTTGTTTTTTTATGAGATTGTGCTGCCAAGATGTATCTATTGGTTGAAAATGCTAGATCTATCACCTACTATATTGTAGATAAATATTTAGAGGAAGGTAAGGTTATCTCGAGGTAATAATAGGGTCATACAGCGAGGTATGTAAGGCTACTTGAGTTCATATTATTTGGCATGAAACATAGATCCCTCCTTGGCACATAAAAGCACTTACTAACTCTGACAGACTATTAACCGTGTCTCCACTCTTGCAGATGTTCATATGCTTTGATACATTATCACCTTCAAATCTGCGTACATACGTAGATACCAAGTTACGTGGGTTCTTGTTGCTAAATAAAGTTCACGAGTTGTTTCATTTCATACGCATTTCATTATTTGTGTAACATAATCTTTTCATTGTCATCTTGTCTTGTATGATTATCTACATGTCATATGCTACATCTATAGTCTTACAGCTTCAATATTGTGACCACCAAAAGAATCATCTCAAAGGTAATTGAAAGGTAAATTATATTATTTATTGATGGGTGGTAAATTGAGGGGTGAAAGAATCACCTAGCCAGGGTCTATCTCACCACAGGAGGTAGCCCAAGGGGTCAAACGAAAAGACTAGCCAAGGCCGATCCCAATATAGATTTACCACTGATCAACTAGTCATTCGTATTACTTGTTGTGCACAGATTATACAGTAAAGGTAAAGTAATAAAAAGAACATAAAGTACATGATCCCATAGTATGACTAAGGGTGGTCTCTTATCTTAACTAGTGCATAGTTTCATTTGAGTTGTTACTTCATATACAGTGTTTCCTGCCTTACATATTTAGTACATTATCTCGTACTGACGTCCCTTACAGGGGACCTGCATTTCATGCTGTAGGTACAAGTGTCAGTAGATCTCCCTAGTGGGAGTATAGGATATCCAACAGTTGTTACCAAGCTCCAAGTTTCTTCGGAGTTTTGTGTGTCTAGAGCTTATATTTTTGTGTTTTATAGTTTGTCGAGGCAGGGCTAGTCCCGACCCTTATCAGATACTTTTCCTTACCTAGAGGCTCTTTAGACTATATAAATTAAAGTGTGGTCATGTCTAGTACTTTAGAAAACGTGGCCCCAACGACCTAGCCATATGCATTTCCTTTTAACTTGTTATCACTGTTTATTTTCTTAAAGGCATGTCAAATATATAAATACCTTAAATATGTATAGAAAGTGCATGGATATAGGTTAGTTCTCCTGAACCTTATCAACGATGGGTGCCAGTCCACCCTAACGGTACTTCGAGCATGATAGAAGTGGTATCAGAGTGGGTCATCCTAGGGAGTCTATAAAGTTGTGTCTATGTAGAGTCTTGTTTATCGATGTATTGTGCACCACAATTATAAGCAGGAGGCTACGTGCCATTTATGAGTGGTTACTTTCTTTTCGTTCTTCAGATCGTGCCATAGAGCTAAGTGTAATAGGTAAATTGTTTCTAACCCCTAAATTATTTTGTACACCAAGTATGCTAGAAACCAGGATGAACAAAGCTAAAGGGAAGGGAGTACAAGTGGTGGTTGGTATATCCAGTCAGGTGAGACAACGAAATGAGGCTTAAGATGAGTCTATGTCACACACATCTCCAACCACTCCAGCTCTTGATGAACCCGGAAGTAGTGAAATTTCCGCAGAACCACCTATCGATGCTACCGTGCAGGATTTGAGAAATGCAGTCTAACTATTGACCCGCATAGTTGCTGGCCAAGGTCAAAGACAGGAAGGTCTTATTATAGGTGCAAGTGGTGCGAATAGGGCAGCTGGCAGAAGGATACGTGATTTCCTTAATTTGGACCCTCCAAAGGATACGTGATTTCCTTAATTTGGACCCTCCATCCTTCTCTGGGTCAGATCCCAATGAAGATCCCCAATACTTTATTGATCAGATTCAGCACACTTTAGATGTTATGTATGTGAATGGTGCAGAAGCTGCTGATTTAGAGACATATAGGTTGATTGGTGTGGCTATATTGTGGTATGAAGCTTGGAAGCAATCTAAGGGTATAGATGCACCCCCAACTACCTGCAAGGAGTTCAAAGAGGCATTTCTTGACCATTACTTGCCATTAGAGATCCGAGAGGCCCTTGTAGGTCAGTTCTTAAATCACCACCGAGGGAATATGAGCGTGAGGGAGTATAGCATTCAATTTAATTCCCTAACTAGGTATGCTCCTAATGTAATTGGTACTATGGAAGATAGAGTTCATCAATATGTGGATATATTGGATATGTATCTGGTCAAAGACTACATCATTGCTTCCTTGAACAAAGACATGGATATAGAGAGAATGCTAGCTTTTGCAAAGA